>JAHKKF010536360.1:0-56662 GCA_019740295.1 Labeo calbasu
TAACTCAGTTACTATTTATGTGAAGTAACTAGTAACTATAGCTAATTACTTTTTTAAAGTATCATGCCCAACACTGGTCCTGATACAGAAAACCATGAAATTCAATAGGGTGTCCTAACTTTTTCACATGACTGTAATTTAAAATATGAAAAACGGAAAACAATTTACATTTTGCACAACTTTGTTTCTGCCTTTGTTTTGTTCTGTCTCTTTCTCTGTGTGTATGTACCTGATATCCCTTACATTTTGAGGACAAAATGTCAACACAAGTATAAATATTAGTAAATTTGGACTTTGTGGGGACATTTTTTGGTCCCCATGAGGAAACATGCTTATAAATCATATAGAATGAAGTGTTTTGAAAATCTAAAAATGCAGAATGTTTTGTGTGTTTAGGGGTAGGGTTAGGATAAGGGGATAGAAAATACAGTTTGTACAGTAGAAAAACCATTACGTCTATGGAATGTCCTTACAAACCAGTATGTGTGTGTGTGTGTGTGTGTGTGTGTGTGTGTGTATGTGTTTGTTTGCTAGAATTTATAATCTAGACACATGCCTTTGTCTGTGTGTGTTGTCAAACTTTGTTTTTTTTTCTGAATAAGATCCTTCTCTTTTTGCTCCAGTAACTTCAGCTCTTCCTCTATTCTGTCCAGTTCTGAAGGGCCATCTTCATTTGCAAGGTATTCTAAAAACAAAAACAAAAACAAAAACAAACAAAAAAAACTATGTAAAACAACCAAATTATTGTTTGTACTAACTAGTCAAATGTAAGGACTATAGGTAAGAGTGGAGTCTTTGCAATTTGAATGGCCATTTCCTGGTAAAGGCAGCTGCTCTTAGTATTTAGAGAGAAGGAGTAATTACATTACATAGTTTGCATGTTTTATTGTTTAGTGAAATAGTCAAATTGAGTTTTTGTTCCAGTGTTGAGGGTAATGCATTACAAGTAACTTGAGTTACACAATCAGATTACTGTTTTCAAGTAACTAGTAAAGTAACGCATTACTTTTTAATTTAAAGTAAAATATCTGAGTTACTTTTTCAAATAAGTAAAACTTTTTTCCCATTTATTGATTGAACATTTTTTCCCATTTATTGAGAAATCGTGAGTAAGATGTTACTGAAGTTCTAGAATAAATATTACCGTGAACTTATTCATCTCACTCGCAAAAAAAAAAACTGATTCAGTACTGCTCAAAAGAATAAAAACAGTGAAACGCAACTCAGAATATGATGCAAACCTGCTATTATTAAATGTTAAATAACAAATATCCTTTATGTATTTAATCCCATTTTATTAACCAGTGTCTGTACTGCTGACCTATACTAATAAGCAAAAATGACTCTAGATAAAAATTTGTGCTTTTTTTTTTGTTATTGCTAAAGTGTGTTGAACCTTCTTTTTTTGTGTTCTACTGTACAGACGTGAATTTACTTTTCCTTCAGCCTGAGGCTTATTCATTTCACTTTTGGTGCGAAAGGGCTTTTAGGTTTGTCAAAATAAACCTTTTTTATATTGAAAACAAACAAGCAAGCCCTGCCCAGATATAAAAAAGGAACGCAAAAGTAAGGTAACCCATTACTTTTCATAAAAATTAACTAATGTAATTATTTACTTTTTTTAGGGAGTAACGCAATATTGTAATGCATTACTTTTATAAGTAACTTTCCACAACACTGGGTATGAGTATTATTCAGAGTCTTTTCTTTACCTTCTATTCTGTTGTTCTTCTTTTGAATCTCCTGTAGAAACTGATGACGGTTCTGGAGTTGTTGTCGTCTGAAGAGGATGTTCAACAGGTCTCCATCCTGTTCAGAGTCCTGTGGCAACACTGGGGTCATAGTACTGCTGCCCTACATGACAAATTACATTGATTTTGAAGGTGCGGTCACATTCAAAACAGTTCGCTAGCTAAAAATGGTCCGTTGTCCATTATCAATAGCGTAGCGGACGTCATGTTTATACAGCAGCATTGTGTTGGTCACCGCAGCGTATTTGCTATGACCGAAATCTGCATCGAAAACATTTTCGCCCTCGAGTAAAACTCGCAATCACACTGATTCCTAACGAAATAAGTGGAATTCCCCAGCAAAATTTCGCACCGCAGTGTAAGACCACAGAGCCCTACAGATTTTCATGTGCAGCCAGCTGTGGATTTAGTTGCAAGATAAGGTTGGTGAATTATCATGAATATGTAAGTGAAAGTTATCTGGATTTCTGCATTGCATAAAATGTGATCTGAGCTTAATTTAAGCCACAAATATTGACAAACACAATCTGACTAAACTAATAGCACAGAACGTGTGCATAGCACACTATTGAATACACTAATTATTCTCAATGCAGAGTGGAGAAAGTAAGTGAAACCTTGAATCATGAACATTTGTTTTGAAGATGAGTTTTATGCATATGCTGATAGGTATGTTTTGATGCTGGTTTAGGCTGATCCTTTGATGGTTTATGCTGATCCTTCACCAGCAACATGACCATCATAAACCAGCAAAGGACCAGCTTAAACCAGCATTAAAACATACCTACCAGCATATGCTGGTTTTTTCACCAGAGTATTGTTAGTTTGTAGCCAGCCAGGTTCAAGCCCTCTTTATATGTTATGCCTCAGTATCTAAATTGGCTTAGGCTGAATTGGCTAACATGGGGCAGCTTTTTGGACAATGTAGTTTGGGAACTTTCCCACTGAGAAGGGGTAACAAATATCTATTTGGATACTTTAGATCTGTCACGAGCCCTGTGTTTCACCTGGTAGCCCGTTGACGGCAACATTCCCCAAAATTGTCCCATGTATCATCAGGCTAATTGAGGTCAGGACTTAGAGCTTGTGTGCTTTGGGCCATTGTTTTGTTGCGTCACCCAAAAAATGTCTGTAAAATGTCTTGATGCACAAATGTATTCATTCTTCCTTTGATGATTGCAAAATCTCCTGGCCCGGAAGCGGCGTTAAACTATTTGATCGCAGTGATTTTGCAGAGTAAGACGTTACTGGGTCAACATTTTTTGTTGACCCTGGAACAACATTACTGTCCAAAAACATAGACTTAACCCTATCCCTATCCCTACCCATAACTGATCCCTAAAATCAGAGGGAACACCTAACCCTGGTTGTAAACTTAAAACAGGCATTTCCTGTAAACTTGAGTGTTTTTCACTGAAGTACAAGGATGTTGTTCCAGGAACATGGTGTCTTTGGTGAAATCACATTTAGCCTTTTTGTCCACAAAAAAAAAATACTGTTACGAGACATGTTTCAATACTGTTTTAGCAGTTTCTTGTTCAGTATCTGATAGTAGACACATAAAGAAAGACTTCTGGAAAGTTTTCTGGAGGTCTTTTGCTGTTGTCTTCTCACCTCTTTCAGGATTATCCAGGATTGTCCATCTCCTTAAACTGAGCTTTTGGAGTTTATATTTGGTTCACTTACTTTCTATACACTGCGCTGTGATTACTTGATAACTTATTGTGTGATATAAGTCAGATTGTGTTTGTCTGTAATTGTGAGGTAAATTAAGGTGAGACCACATTTTATGAGTACTCAATGAAGAAATCCAGACATTGAACTTGAGAGTGAATAAAATCAGCCAAGTGCTGAACATGCGTGTGAAGTCCTTCAGTACGATTTAAAAGCTCATATTTAAAAGCTCATGAATGTACTTAATCTGAAGATTTTTCTTTTTACTTTTGGGTAATGCATAATTGTTTAGTCATAGTTTTTATGACTATTCTAAAGTGTCGAAAATAGCAATAATAAAGAATGAATAGATGTGTCTAAACCTTTGATCAGTAATTTTTTCTAGATATACTAGAATAGTGATAATTCACTTGAATATATCTAACTAAGCCACATTTAATAATCCAACTAAGCAGGAATCTAGTAATATATGGTTATTTTATTCAGGAAAAATTAGCTTTTGCAAAACAGATGTCACAAGCTGTTTTAGGCCAATTTCCATTTAATTTCCTTTCAAAGCTGTTTAATATAGGTATTATTTAAATTTTGACACATGCACATAACCCAGGCTTTCTTATCATTGCTCACATACCCAAACTGACTGTTTATCTAGAATTTAACATAATGGCCAAATGACTGCAATCAACATGTTGATCTTGTGGATAATAGGCAGTTTTGCCATTTTTAGACTACTGACATTCTGCTTTTCTCAATGCTTGCCATTAATGTCAGAAACAATATTTGCAGCAGATAGATTTTTTTTAATCTTTGGGGAAGTTAGAAAATTGAAATGCAATTTTTTCCTCCATTCTTTCAAGTAGATAATATTTAAAGCATGTTCATCAATTTGGCTAAAGAAAGCATCTGCCAGTTTTAAGCCATTCAAAAGAATGAATGTTTATGAACGTTGGGTAATTTCTCTGCAATGTTCAGTGTTTTATTATTTATGATTGACATAAAGCCATCAGCAAACACTGTTAAATCTTTAAATGATGGATGTATCACATTACCTATAGGCACTAGGATGCGAGTTCTGCGAGTCAAAGTCCAGCTCCGGGACTGAAAATGTTGACAGTATTGAAGAATTATAGAGAATGATCCGTTTACTCAACTGTTTTTATTCCTCTCTCAGTCCTTGTTTAGCAGTTCTCCTGATGACGGAGTATTTAGCAGTCTTTGAATATTTATCCATAATCTCTTATGTCTCCATCCTCATGTCGGTGTAAACGTCAATCATTAAAAAAAAAAAAGGTAAATAAATAAATAAATACAAAGAATGATCCGAAAGCTTTACAGTAAATGGCACGCAATCCTTCAGAAAATATTCACCTATCTTTTACCATTTCTCTTTGTGAGAACTAAACAAGCTGAGATACTATTTCCATTTTGGTTTGAATGCATTTTCATAATCAAATTTGCAGTAAGGGGTGACGTTCTGACTGTAAACTGGTTTGTGTGTGTGTGCGGTAAATGTTTAGTGTTCATTTCAGAATAAATCATTAACATGCGCAGAGACAAAAAACACTTCCTTGATGTATACGTATATGTTAGTGAATGTTTGACTGAGTCTTGTTTAAAAGCTTTTTAAGTTGAGGAACAGCAAGAAAAATCATGCATCATGCCATTATTTAGTTTTAATTTAAAATGTTTTTTTTATGTTTGTTTGTTTTCATATTTGAATTCATCTTTATCAGAACAAACAAAGATTCAGTGTTCCAAAATAGATTGGCCAAAACGAAATGCTTCATTCATTCCTTCCTGTCGGTCACCTCTAGAGGTCAGACTCTCACAGTGACAGAGTGGACGCTTTGGTGCGAGGAGCTGTTCTGGACTACTGATGTCATTGATTTAGCAAATTTGAATTGGCAAATTTGATTTTGAATTTAAACTTTAAGAAACTGAGGGATGTGTATCCAAACATGTCTGTTGGTGTTCACTAAGCATGTCTGTGAAACACTAAAAGCCACTTCCTCTTTGAGAGGAAGCAGCTGAAGTTAAGCCATGAGTAATGTGTGAGGAATCCTGACACATGAGAACCAGACAGCATTACTACAAACCCCGTGTAACTCTTCTCCCTCCATTTTTACCATTCAAACCTCCTCCCCACATCTTCTGTTTCTCTGCCTATGGCTGTTTTTCCCTCTGATCCATCGTTTTATTTCAACTCTCTCTCTCTCTGTTCTATCTATGGAATTGCACAATATGTCACAGACAGACTGGGACGTCCAGTCTCTGCTGCAGGCACATGTGCCAAACGTGATCTAGGTGATGACATCACCGGGGGGAGGTGCTTGAACAGGCAATGGGATGAAGTGGGGTGGGAGGGGCAAAGCGGGCTAAAACCGCGAGCGAAGGAACAGAAAGAAGCACATAATATGCAAATATTGTTACACTGCTCAAAGTTGCTGCAGTCGTTAATTTGAGGAAATATGAACTCATTGTGTTGCTGATAACAAATGCTGGTGTTGTAGGTCATTTAATGGATTTATACTAAAAATCCTCTCATTTGAACTGTACCCAGTGGCTTTTTAAATCTTTAAATGGCTCTAATAGTTTTAGTTTCTGTTCTTTTAATGGTAAATTTATGTGGTTATAATGGTCAATTTATGTGATCTTTGACATTCAAATTCACATTTGATTACAAAAACGGTTACTTGCAAGACAGTCGATTTGAAACTAAAAGACTTTGCGGCTTAAAGACGGCAGGGAGTGTTGAATCACTGCAGATAGTGCTGGTGAGGCAGCTGTGCTGATTTGTCTGTGACGTTGCTTTAATCTGCTGCGAGCGAGTTGGTTCAGACCCTCTGAAGCCTGAGCAGGAGGGAGCATGTGCGTATGTGCACATGGGGGAGGAAGAGAGCGGACAAATCAGATTTTCGATGAGCAGAGACATTAAGATATCTGCTTGTGTTTGCAGTCATTACCCCTGTCTGACCAAACACAACTGATGGATGTTTTTTTAAAATGTTGTATAACAATATTCTTGTAGGTCAGACGGAAAAGCACGGCACTAGCAATGCTAAGGTCATGGATTTGATTTGCAGCAAATGCATAAATTGATTGCAAACAATGTATGCTTTTGAATGCAATGTATAAAACTTATATAAAATATAAAAGTGTCAAGTGGATGTAAATCCAATTTTAACTATACTATTATTTATCCATTTTACATAGAGTGTGGTACTGCAGATTTCTGTTTTGGCTTCAGTTTAATTGTTTATTTGCAGGACGGTATTCGACCTCTTGGTTGAGGTTTACTGTGTTTGCTGTATACACACTTTTGTTAGCATTCTTTGATCTTATACATCCATTTACATGCTTTAAAATGTAAATGTTTGGGCTTTGGGGACTCAGATGAAATTGATTTACAAAAAATGACTTCATTAGTATGTTAAAAAACAGTGGTGTTTTGCATCATATGCCATTGTTTTCTAGCCAGAATGTATGAATTCATGGAGTTACGTCATAGCTGATTGATTTCCAGCTTTGCAGATTTTTTTTCGAGACATTTATGATGTTACGAGATATTCCATTGAAAAAAGCTGTTCTTTTAAACTTTCTGTTTATTAAAGATTGATGAAACATTAAAAATGTATGCCGGTTTCCACAGAAAATATTGAGCAACTGTTTTCAACATTGCTAATAATAAAAAAATATTTGTTGAGCACCAAATCAGCATATTAGAATGATTTCTGAAGGATCATGGGACACTGGAGACTGGTTAATGGCTGATGAAAATTCAGCTTTGCCATCACAGGAATAAATTACATTGTAAAACATATAATAAAACAGAAAATAACTTTCTTTCTTTCCCCAAACTTTTGAATGCCAGTTTATATATAACTTTGTTTAAGGAAGGAATGAAAAAAGGAATGTATAATAAGGAAATAAATAATTAAAGATGTAAATAAACATCTTTTTTGGAAAAAGTTTTTTTGGAAGGTAGAAATGAAGGAATGAAACATTTTAATGCCAGTTTATATGATTTCCAGCAAATTTTCTTAAAAAATAGCTTTTTTGGTTAATGAATGAATGAATGAATGAATGAATGAAGAGATTATTACGGACCCCAAACATTTGAAAGCCAGTTTATATGATTTCCAGCTAATTTTCTTTTACAATAGTTTTTTTTGGTTAATGAATGAATGAATGAGTGAATGAAGAGATTCTTACTGACCCCAAACATTTGAATGCCAGTTTATATGATTTCCAGCTATTTTTTTAAATAGCTTTTTTTGTTAAGGAATGAATGAATGAATGAATGAATGAATGAATGAATGAATGAATGAATGAATGAATGAATGAATGAATGAATGAAGTGATTCTTACTGACCCCAAACATTTGAATGCCAGTTTATATGATTTCCAGCTAATTTTACTTTTACAATAGCTTTTTTTGGTTAATGAATGAATGAATGAGTGAATGAAAAGATTCTTACTGACCCCCAAACATTTGAATGCTAGTTTATATGATTTCCAGCAATTTAAAAAAAAAAAAAAAAAAAAAACTTTTTTTTTGTTAAGGAATGAATGAATGAATGAATGAGATTCTTATTGACCCTAAATCGGCTCATTCTTTTGTAGTTGACTTGGTAAAAAAAGTTAGTAGAACAAATGGTTTGACTGGGACAAAATTCTTCCTAATCACAAATATGACATTGTAGCTTTTTTTAATAGACTTGATTTTCTCCCGACTGCTATCACAGATTGAGCCACCAGCCAATCAACATCATACCATATTCCTGTGTGGTTTCAGAGAGATTAGTCACACAAAATTACAGCTCAAGTATTTGGCTTAAAAGAACTGATTGTCGTGAGCAAAGAACCTAACATTTTAATGCCAGTTTATATGATTTCCAGCAATTTGTTTTAAAAAAATAGCTTTTTTGGTTAATGAATGAATGAATGAATGAATGAAGAAATTATTACGGACCCCAAATATTTTAATGCCAGTTTGTATGATTTCCAGCAAATTTTCTTAAAAAATAGCTTTTTTGGTTAATGAATGAATGAATGAATGAATGAATGAATGAAAGAGATTCTTATTGACCCCCAAACATTTGGAAGCCAGTTTATATGATTTCCACCAAATTTTCTTAAAAAATAGCTTTTTTGGTTAATGAATGAATGAATGAATGAATGAATGAAGAGATTATTACGGACCCCAAACATTTGAATGCCAGTTTATGTGATTTCCAGCAAACTGTATTTTAAAAAAGGCTGTTTTTTTGTTAATGAATGAATGAATGAATGAAGATATTCTTATTGACCCCCAAACATTTGAATGCCAGTTTATGATTTCCAGCAAATTGTATTTTAAAAAAGGCTGTTTTTTCGTTAATGAATGAATGAATGAAGAGATTATTACGGACCCCAAACATCTGAATGCCAATTTATATGATTTCCAGCTAATTTTATTTTAAAAAAAGGCTGTTTTTTTGTTAATGAATGAATGAATGAATGAATTAATGAATGAAGAGATTCTTATTGACCCCCAGACATTTGAATGCCAGTTTATATGATTTCCAGCAAATTTTCTTAAAAATAGCTTTTTTGGTTAATGAATGAATGAATGAATGAATGAATAGATTCTTACTGATCCAAACATGTGAACACTAGTTTATATGATTTCCAGCAAATTCTCTTTAAAAACATTTTTTGTTACAGAATAAATGAGTGAATTCTTACTGACCCCCAAACATTTGAATGGCATTTTATATGATTTCCAGCAATTTTTTTTTTAAAAAAAAAAAGCTTTTTTTTGTTAATGAATGAATGAATGAATGAATGGATTCTTACTGACCCAAACATTTGAATGCCAGTTTATATGATTTCCAGCAAATTTTCTTAAAAAAAAAAAAAAAAAATTGTTAAGGAAGAAAGGAATAAAAGTAAAATATGTAAATAAGTAAATAAATACATACTTACTTACTGAACCCCCAAACATTTGAATGCCAGTTTTAAAAAAATAAATAAATAAAAATAAAAATAAATAAATAAAATAAAATTAAGGAATGAATGAGTGAATGAATGAATTCTTATTGACCCCAAACATATGAATGCCAGTTTATATGATTTCCAGCTAATTTTCTTTTAAAAAATAAGTTTTGGTTGAGGAAATTAAATAAATAAATAAATAAATAAACAAATGTTGTTTTCATTATTATTATCATTATTGCTCAAAATCGGCTCTTTCTTTTGTAGTTGGCTTGGTAAAAAAAGTTAGTAGAACAAATGGTTTGACTGGGACAAAATTCTTCCTAATCACAAATATGACATTGTAGCTTTTTTTAAGACTTGATTTTCTCCCCGACTGCTATCACAGATTGAGCCACCAGCCAATCAACATCATACCATATTCCTGTGTGGTTTCAGAGAGATTAGTCACACAAAATTACAGCTCAAGTATTTGGCTTAAAAGAACTGATTGTCGTGAGCAAAGAAACCATCGGAAGGTCATGGGAAGAGGACATGCTTGCAGCTTCCAGGTGGGCCACTGAGCTGAACGGGTGTAGTGGGTGTTAATGCAGCAATCAGATCTCTCACTCACCATATCTTGCTGACTCATGCCCACTCGTTCTTTCCAGCCCAAACTGTAGCAGACATCTCCTGACAGGCTCCTGGAGTGGCAGTATGAGTCATCTGATATCAAACCTTTTCTGATTCATTAAGCCCCTGCGGCCCCTCCCCTACCTCATCCCAAACCGGGCCGCAAACTCCTATTCAAAATGCAGCACGATGTTCGCACTTAGTAGGAAGACATCTGCGCTGTCCTTCTCCCCTGCCATGCAGAACATTGTGCCCTGAACTTCGAGCTGTGCCAATGATAACGTGGGAACAGAACGGAAAGCAGGCGACCGTTTCAGAGGCCAAGATGGAGATGAGAGTGGTGGAACGTTACATTTGACTACAGATCAAATTCAGGTTCTGAGATGGATGGCTGCAGTATTAGGGCCAGGAC
Organism: Labeo calbasu; assembly: GCA_019740295.1. NCBI lineage: Eukaryota > Metazoa > Chordata > Actinopteri > Cypriniformes > Cyprinidae > Labeo > Labeo calbasu. Next base: position 10,426 of record JAHKKF010536360.1, read on the forward strand.
AAGGTTCACCTGGCACTCCGCAGCGCCATGCATGCTAACGGCAGTTTACTTGGCAACGTTCCGGTTCCCAAGTCACGCCCTGAAAACATACAAACACAAAACGGTAGCGCTGTGACGAAGAGGACAAGAGGGCGGAAGCAGACTGAGATTGGGCTCAATTCAAGTTCTCTCTCTCTCTCTCCATGTGTTTGATTTAGAGGTGAAACAAGGACATTCAACCTGAGAACCTGCTGACCTCTGGAGTGGCCATGTGTTAACCACACAATATTATCTTTAGAAATACCTGCTATAGGTTTATGTCTTATGTCATATATTTTAATATAATCACTCACTTGTAATCCAAGCTTAAAGAAAAGATTAGGTCACTTCCAGAATAAAAATTTCCTGGTAATTTTCTCACCCCAATGTCATCCAAGATGTTCACGTCTTTCTTTCCTAGTCGAAAATAAGGTTTTTGAGGAAAACATTCCAGGATTTTTCTCCATATAGTGGATTTCAGTGGGGACCAATGGGTTGAAGGTCCAAATTGCAGTTTCAATGTAGATTCAAAGGGCTCTACACGATCCCATGCGAGAAATAAGTGTCTTATCTAGCAAAATGATCGGTCATTTTCCAAAAAAAGAAATACATAAATAAAATTGATATAATTTCTAACCACAAATGCTCATCTTGCACTAGCTCTGCGTTTTGCATCCGCGACATAATCACGTTGGAAAGGTCACACGTAGTTAGTTCTTCGTCTGTGTACTTCGGTTCAAAAAGGTAGGGTAGCGCAAAAAAACTCATTGTTTTACCTTTTTTTGTAAAGGGTGTTTGATTTTCTTTGCATGTTCGCTTTATTAACACTGGGTCGGTACTTCTGCCTGCGACATGTGTGACCTTTCCAACATGATTATGTGAAGTTATTAGAAAATAACCGATTGTTTCGCTAGATAAGATCCTTTTTCGTGTAGGGCCCTTTGAAGTTGCATAGAAACTGCAATTTGGACCCTCAACCCATTGGCTCCTGTTAAAGTCCACTATAGACATTTTTCCTGAACGCGGATGTCAGCCTGACTTTTAACCTGACGAATGCTTTGCATTTTCCGGTGTGCAGTGTTTCTATATAAATGAGCGTATTTTCCGAGTTGATAATCTAATGTTAAACCTATTAAAATGTTTTTAAAAAGCACATGGCTCCATAGCGCCATCACTTTGCAATGACCGTCATTTGTCAGTGCCTCGCTCCTCAAAGTTTAATGAGTGTGTAGATGACACGAAGCTGCCGACGTTATCAAAAACAGATGAGTGCTGTTTGAATGGGTTATGAAAACATGAACATCTTGGATGACATGGGGGTGACTAAACTATCCAGAAATTGTTATTATGGAAATGAACTAATCCTTTAATAATTTTCTTAAATAGTTGTTTTTATTCCTTACTGGTTAAAAAATATTTAAACAGTTTTAAAACTAGGCATGTTTGTTTGAGAAAATTTGGAGTCTGCTTCTTTTTTGTTTGTTTTTTTTTAGGAAAATTTTTTTAGGATTATATTCGCCAAGACTGTATTTGATCAAAAATACAGTAAAAATAAGTTTTTCCAGGGTTTTTTGATGAACGGAAAGCCCAAAGAACAGCATTTATCAAAAATATTTTGTAACAAATGTTTTTGAACACTAGTGTAGGTAGTATAAATTTTTGCACTGACCATAATGGATTCGATATAGTTCTGTCAAACAATTAATTGCAATTAATCGCATCCTAAATACGTTTTTTTAAAAAAAAAAAAAAAAAGATAGTTCCGGACCTTGATTCTGATTGGTTGAGCCGCGTTCAAAGCTGTTGTAAATGACCATACAAACATCCACCTTTGTTTACGTTTGTATGTTGCTTGGCAACCACTTCATTTCTGAGGAACTGCATTGTTTGGCGGAAGAATAATGTTTTTATTAATATCGTTACACTTATTGTGCTGTTTTATTTGGTGAAACCTTACTATGTATAACCATTGGAATAACCACTTTACTCCGCTTCGCATCGTGCCTAACAAAGCTCCTTTAGCTGTTATAAATTCACTGTAAACCACGGCTTCTTATAGCTTGCTTTAGCTTACATAATATATGCGTGTGTACTGTGTATATTTATTATGTATATATAAATACACACACATACAGTATATACACTGAAAATATTGACATATATATAAATAAATTTAATATATAAACAACATTTTTCTTAATTATATACATGCATGTGTATTTATATATACGCATAAATATACTCAGTACACAAATATATTATCGTTTGACAGCACTAATTAGAAATACGCAAAGATTTACAGTCAGTTAATAATTGATTTGATTCTGTATTGTACATTATGCACCTTTAGAGTAAACAGGGAATTGAAAGTAATATATTTTTCTCATATTAGGCTCGAAATCCTCACTTCAGTCTCACTTCCTCACTTTAATTTCTATTATCCTATAAACAGAAAAAATGGTAATTCCATAATAATAATTCAGTAATATTCTAATAAACGTTCTTATAAACTGACAAGTATAGTTATAGTTTAACAACAAGAGTTCAATAACAGATCACACCATAGGACATACAATATTTATTTAGGAACACAAACAATGATAAGTTAATTATCAGGTAGTCCACAAATATTGTGGGAATGGTATCAATACAGTCAAACAGGGGAAAACATACATGGAAAACCATTTGGGAACAAAAAAGAAAGCTTGATCAGAAATTGTTGTAAATGGAAAACAAAAACTAAACTTTAAAATAGGTTACTGACAGCATTGCTTTTTGAATTTTTTTTTTGTATCAAATAAGAAATTACTTTTTTTCAGATTTATTATTTTTGTGTCAATAGAAAAAGCAGATGGACAGAATTACAACTTGAATTGAAGTTCTCATCCTCTTTCTAAAACGGGAAATGAGGCAGAATTCCCGAAAAGGGTTCATGTAGAATTCCCCCAAAAAGCAAGAAACTACAAAATATGATATACATACGAATACGTCATGCAAAGTGGCAAAGTCTGCTTACAAACATGTTGTATAGTAGTCTGGTTTAACGTAGCTTTAGCGGCATGGATTTCCTCTCCTCAACTAAGAAACAACAGTCTGATAAACGCCTCTAAAACCAGCTCCCCCAAAAACAGATTTAAATAAACCTAGGAACCATGATTAGAAAATATCCAGATCTTTCAGAATCAATTTTCAGCCCAATCTTTACAATCTTTGAGGACATCAGTGAGTTACAAAGCAAAGCATCATGGAAAATCCGGTTCGAGTTCGAAAAAGTGTGTTCAACTAGTGAGATTCCCTGATTGGTTGAGTAGAGTCAGGTGACCAGTGAGGTACGAAAAAAGTCCCATTATCCAACGGGGAGAGAAAATGTAAGTCCGATACACGATGTTTGAGTGTGTAAGTCTCACACACTGTACACATGAACGCTTGCATTGAATACTAGTTAGTTAAAAACCGCAAAAACAGATCGCTAATCCACATGCAACGTCAACTCTCGTCTTGCATAAAGAACACCAGATAAAAGAATAAAATGTGAGAAAAGTTGCTGCCTTAGATGCTAGACGTCCATCTTTGAGAAAATACCAGAAATAATCCATGGGCGCAATGATCATAGTCCCGTATACGTTAATCTACTCTTTTATTATAGAAAAAGGAAAAAACTCAGTAAATTTCAGTTGCTCTCTTTCTTAGTAATACAATGTGCGCTTGTTTCTCTTATTACCTTCTGTTGGCTTTCGCTCCTCTTCTGTAAATGTCCATGTTGCTTGGTTATTCTTGGTGTAGCTCTCTCCCCCTCCATGTTTGGTGAGTGAGAGAGGAAAAACGAGTGCCCCTGACCCTCCCCTAACCCTCGCTCCGTGTAGTCCAGGCCCTCATCTCTCGGCCTCCATGGCGACGCTGGCCTTCTGTTCGGTTGCCGCTTGCTGGTTGACAGCTGAGGGCCAGCCTGGGGGCGGGTGGGCTTGTTGGGGGGAAGGCCCCTGAGTCCATAAGCCCTGCTGGTTGGGCACGGGTGGGGTCATGCCCCAGCTGACCGGAGGTGGAGGGGGTGAGGTGGCCATGCTGGGACTGCTGCTGCTGTTGAAGCTTTCCGAGGCTTTGAGTCGCGAGAACATGGTGAGGGCGTCGGGGAAGTTTGGTGGCGTTGCCGGCGTGTTGGCGGGGGTACACATCTAAAAAACAAGCAAACAGATGGAGAATCACAAATGTGTTTGGGAATAACGCGAATCATTTATCAAATCATTTATAATTTATCTATCACTTTTTGGGGTCAGTAAGATGTTTTTGAAAGACAACTCTTATGTTCATCATGGCTGTGTTTATTTGATTTAGAAAAAAATTCAATTTAAAGTAACTGTTTTCTATTTTAATATATTTTAAAATGTGATGTATTCCTGTGATGACAAAGTTGTATTTTTAGCATAATTACTCCAGTCTCCAGTGTCACATCGTCCTTCAGAAATTATTATAACAAAACACATTTCTTCATCAATGTTAAAAACAGTTCAAAGAACAGAATTTCAAAATTCTGAACAGAACTAGAGCAAGAATTATTTTTGTAACATTACAAATGCATTTACTGTCAGTCAATTTAATACACTACCAGTCAAAAGATTTTTAATGTTTTTTAAAGAAGTCTCTTCAGTTCACCACGCCTGCAAAAACTGTCTAATTTTGTAATATTTTTACTATTTAAAATGACTGCTTTCTATTTGAATATATTTATTCCTGTGATTTTGAAGTTGAATTTTTAGCATCATTACTCCAGTCACATGATCCTTTAGAAATCATTTTAATATTCTGATTTGCTGTTTAAAAACTATTTATTGTTATTACTATGTTGAAAACAGCGGAGTAGAATTTTTCAGGTTTCTCTGATGAATACAAAGTTCAGAAAAACAGCATTTATCTGAAATAGAAACCTTTTGTAACATTATAAATGTTTTTATCATCACTTTTGAGCAATTTAAAGCATCCTTGCTAAATAAAAGTATTAATTTCTATCATTTTTATTTCAGATAAATGCTGATCTTTGGATCTTTATATTCAAAGAATCCTGAAAATAAATACTGTTTTAAATATTAATAATAATAAAAAATGTTTCTTGACCAGTAAATCAGTACATTAGAATGATTTCTGAAGGATCATGCGACTGGAGTAATGATGCTGAAAATTACATTTTAACATATACTCAAATAGAAAGCAGTTATTTTAAATAGCAAAAATATTTCATAATATTACAGCTTTTGCTGTATTTTGGATCAAATAAATGCAAGCTTGGTGAGCAGAAGAGAATTCTTTAAAAAAAATACTAAAAATCTTCCTGTTCAAAAACTTTTGACTGGTAGTGTAGGTCCTTGCTGAATAAAGGTATTTATTTCTTTCAAAATCTTACTGACCCCAGCAGCAGCGGTTTGTCTTAATACACTTTAATTAAATTAAATTAAATCTTAATCCATCTCTAAAAAAATTTTCAACGATTTCATGATTTTCATATATTTGTATCATAGAGGCCTCTTCATACAATCCAAGCAAGTTCTTATAGATTAAATCAGGTCCTGTCTTCTACAGATTGCAGAAGTAAAATAAGTTGCGAAAGCCACTTCATGTTGACTTTAAATACATCTTTAACATTCCTAACTAAAAAAACACATTTTACACCTCATGACAACCAGCTAAAATATTTTAGTGGCAAAATTCAATTCTGCTAAGTTGTCCCAGCAGATCATTCCGACATTCCCTCCCTTCCTTCGCATATTTTCTCCCCGTGTTGATTGGTGCTCTTCTAACAGTTTAACTTCCTGTTTCTCATCTCTGCCCTGGCATCACCCGTTCTGCCTTCCTCTGTGCGCTGTTCAGCTACTCCATTACTTCTGTGACCTCCCCATTGTCCTCTCTGAACTCGCTGTCCTCTGTCCACAGCAAATCGCGCATTTACAGAGGTACACAATAGGCCCCATGAGAGCACCCCCGCCATCCTGCGATGTTTTCGGCGGCAGGACAACATCACCAAAAATAAACAACATTTCAAAGGTCGGCACAAATCTGCACAAGGCAGCAATCTGTTAGGTCTAATATGTGAGATTTGTCAATGAAAGCTAAATGAACGGGACACGTCGGGATACTTCCTGGTGTGCCCTTGCACAGGTATGAGAAACATGTCCATATTGTCTTACTGCAGCAATCACGTCGGCATCCGTGTCCCATCCTGTCAGCAACCTTGAATACTGCCGCCTGCAGTTTTTATTGACCCACCCGTAAGGATATCTCTCCAAAAACCACCACAATCGCCCCATTGTGGCCGGTCAAAAGTCTCAAATGGACCTCCGTGTCCCTAGATGCCTTTAATTCAAGTGTTTACAACAGGACGTCTGAGGGATTAAAAAAACAGCTATGAGGCTATTACACAGGCTTGAAATGGCAATGAGGAGGGGGGAAAAGCCGCACAAAATGGCATCCCACAATACATCAGCCGGCTGGACAGCTGCTGCAGATGTGGAGAAGACGGTCAGTGGCTTAACACGGCCGTCAAACCGAGAGCAGATGCATCTGCAGATCCTCCATAATTCAGAATCATTGACAAAGCATGCTTCAAGAGGTGCGGTGTACATAACAAACATGCTCCGGCCGACAGCTGGGTTGCTATGGAAATATTTTGGTTGTGAGGACAGATCTGTTGATGAGAAATGAGGTCAGAGTTGGCGTAGGAAAACAGAACCTGCGGTGCACAGCCCAGTCCACTTTGTTATACCTCATTTTTGTTTGTTACATTTAATTTACTTGGAAACCCAGCGGTGGTTGTTTAAAACTGTATTTATCTCTTTTGGGACACTGTTAAAACTGAAGTGTGTCATTTCTTCACCAGCATCACCACACAGATGTGCAGTATAAATACACCGCCTGTCTTCCATTGGTGGGTCAAAAAGAAAACACAGCCCCAAACTCACACCACTGGATGAACCAAAGTCACCGCGGGTTGGGATTCTCAAACAAAGAATGTTTAGATAGCGCTAGACACTGTAAAGGCTGTAAAATAGGACACAATGTACTGTGTTAATATGAAGGAATTTTCCATATTAATTTTTCACAGATGTTTTACCCATATTTTACAAATTGCGTCATGTCAGTGTGCAAAAGCAGAGTGTTTATACTTTATAATCTACAAACGGCTTACTTCAAAATTACTTCTTCAAATTAAATTAAAATTAGACAAAGTATGAAAAAAAAAATTCAACTTGTGTCCCTACATCCTTTTGAGTAGTTTCTGTGTTTAAAACAAGAGCGATAGAGTGTGACAGTGCCAACCCACTTTCAGCTGTCTGGGATCCGGAAACACTTTCCCACAGGGATTTTTTAAAAGAAGTCTATAACCAAAAGCCATGAACCACACCAACCTGCTACAAGGTAAACCACAAATTACAAACTTTGACTTGTGCAAAAAAGTATTTGAAAGTCGGTCGAAAAAGCAAAGGTACTGCAGGAAAGAACTGCATTAAAGGGATAGTTAACCCAAAAATGGGAATTGTGTCATTAAATACTCACCCTCATGTTGTTCCAAACCTGTTCATCTTCAGAACACAAATTAAGATATTTCTGATGAAATTGAGACCTTTCTGACCCTGCATAGACAGCAGTGGAACTACCACATTTAAGGCCCAGAAAGGTAGTAAGGACATTGTTAAAAGTCCAAGTGACAATGGTTCAGTGGTTTATTCGTAATCGTATAAAGCTACAAGAATAGCTTTTGTGTGCAAAGAAAACAAAAGTAACTTTATTCAACAATTTTTTCACTTCCCCATTTTTTCAGTCTTCGATTCACTAAAGCATGTGTGGCGGTCTTCTCATGAACATGTCTCAAAGACTGACACAGAAGAGAAGAAACTGTTGAATAAAGTTATTTTTGCTTTCTTTGCACACAAAAAGCATTCTCATAGCTTCATAAGATTACAGTTGAACAACTATTTTAACGATGTCCTTATTGTCCTTCTGGGTCTTGAACGTGCTAATTACATCGCTGTCTATGCAGGGTCAGAAAGCTCTCAGATTTCATCAAAAGTATCTTAATTGATGTTCCAAAAGAATTTGTGTTCTAGAAGGCATTACCAAAGGTCCAGGACTTGGAAACAAACATCTTTTTCTGACTTTAAATGCACAATATGTAAGTTTTCGGTGCTTGAGGGCGCATATTCAAAACAAACAAAGAAACAAAGGCGTAGTTTGATGATGCCGTGATTGAGTGTGGGAGTTGTTGTCTTTATCCCAACAGCCGATGCAGTCCATCGGGATTTGGGCAGAAATCATGTCCATGGATGAGCTAATGTATTAAAGACTTATTAAGGTCACTGTAGTATGAAACAGGGTGGGGCTGAAAGTCGTGGAAGCGAAACGCTGGAGCGACTGCTAATGAAAGATGAGCGCAATACACGGTTCGAAAGCAGCGGAGCTTGTATTATGCCACAGATGACTGCTTCCACTTCTTGCGGTCATGCTTATGTGAGGTAAAACAGCGCTGTTTCAACATACTAGACACATTTGAGTGTGTTGAAAGATCTGTTATAATGCTACTCTGTGCATCCATCACCTGTGTAATGAAATGCATAACATGTTAAAGTGTCTTTGAGGCTTCCATGTTTTCTACAAAATAAAACCGGAAAATCGAGGAGTGTATGACTTCAAACATTTGGGATACCGTAAGTACACAAATCAGCAAAATATATAACACTGTTCTAGTGTTTTTTGGATATTTTAATAAAAAAAATCTTACATACTGTTTTAAACACATGAAAGTAAAACCAGTGTTTGGTTCACCAAGCACACCATAAGCACTGCAAAGGCATTACACAAAAACATTAACCTGGTTCTCCTTTACTATTGTTCAAGGAGCCAGACTGTTCCAATCCACAAACAATCAGTTTCTGGATTAGAACTCTCCTCCATTGGAAACAGTAGATAATAAAAGAAAGGAAAGCTTTTAAATTCCTTTGAACTAAAACAGTGATGCAATTCACCACTTCATGCTTACACTGTAGCTTGAAAGTTCTAGTACAACCACTGTTTTGCATCCATCACATGCATGTCTACATTACTCCGGGCTGGAATTATGGAAAGTGAACACGCTGTGGCAGATGGTGCATGAAATATAATGATAAGGTTTGTAATAAGATAATTGACAGTTCACATCAGCGTTTCATTGTAACACAAAACTGTGCAACACTGCCTGATCTGCTGTACGTGTATCTGAGAGTCTCGGAGAGAAAGAGAGATGCTGGGAGGCGTCGTCAAGCAGGCAGACAGTGCCTTTAGGAGGTGCTTTGATTTTTATAACAGTAATTTGTAATCACATGCTGCAGAGATGCAGAGGTTTTTCTCAGCTCTGCACTCTACCATGTGTGCATGTTTAAATGTTTACACACATGTGAGCAAATTATCTCTCAGTTCAAGGCTTGATTATTAACCTAAGGGTAACACAGCACAGAGGGATTTCAGAGCAAAACAATAGGCATGTATTGTCTAAAAAAGGCTGATTTTCACAATGAAAACGAAACTTGATTCATACTGTATGTTAAAATCAAGGACACGACTCTACGGCCAATATTGGCTACAGTGTCCTCTGCCAAGTGATCATAAATCAGCAAAAGTTGTTCAATCAGAGCAGTTTAAATGTCGTCCAACTAAAAGACATCTTGGAGAGTTATGACATTTGCTGTCCAAGAGCATGATGAAACAGAATCAGCGACAGCTTTTCTACTGTATTGTGACGTACATCAGAATGCAACAGCTTATTAAAAAAGAAACAATGTAAGGCTGGGACTTGGAACTATACATCACTTGATTGATTTTGAGCCGTTGGCACTGCACTCAAAAAGAGTTTGCAGGGCGTGGTGTATGGTATGGTATGATATGTTTCTTTTGGACTTCATGAAATGTCTAAAACATACTCTGGTTAAAATTCCTCAATGGTCATGTAAAACAACACCCTTTTTACCTTGTAAAAAGCAGCCCTGTTCTCAGCCATTGTTTCGGTGCATGTCTCTTTAAATGATAATGAGCTACTGCTCACCACACCCCTCACTTTCATGGGGCGTGTCGATTGCTGCTGGCATGAAGGTGGTCTAATTCAAATAGCTAGCTATATTTTCAGCTTTTCTGAGCTGGCATACACTCCAGAAACCTAGTCTCAGCCTCAAATGTCATGCCCACGGAACGTTGGCTAAACATCTGATGTGTATGGCACACTTAGCTGGAAACGATTCATGAGTTTCGAAGTCGTCATCGGATCGGTTAGATTATACAGGATTTCCGAGAGACGTGTGTGTCGAATTCTTCAACGTTCCGCCTGGAAACAAAAATGTTGTGGCGCCAAACCCCCTCAGGAAAGAAGAAAGTCGTCATGTTTACAACTGTGACAACGAGCGCTCATCAGGATCAACTAAACACTGGATTTTCAAAAGTATGTGAAAAGGTTTGCGACATAGAATCTTTAAAATATATCTGAGAGTCTGTTATTGTGGCGACATTTACACGCCCCAAAACTAAACGTGATTGGTTGCTGTACCTGTCAGTAATATGGCCTCTTGGGCGGGCCTTGGCCATTCAAAGCGGCCAAAGTTTCCAGACCTTCTGCCGTCAGTCTGAAGGTCTGGCTACACGAGACTACCAGAAACCTAACTAAATGCAAAAAAAGTACACAATTATTAGAAAAACCCTACATACGTCACCAGAGAAGGTTTTACCAAAAGGTCCATTTACGACATTTTGATTAAACGTTTCAAGTTTAAAAATTAAAAAAAAAAAAATTTAAATTAAATTTTCATAAATAAACTGATGCTTAAATAAATTGTTCATAATAAGATTTATAACATGCATTTTCAAAACTGATAATATATGTGACCCTGAACCAAAGAACCAGTCATAAGGGTCAATTTTTTTTAAATTAAGATTTATACATCATCTGGAAGCTGAATAAATAAGCTTTTCATTGATGTATGGTTTGCTAGGATATGACAATATTTATACTGCTGTTAAAGTTGTCCAAATGAAGTTCTTAGCAATGCATATTACTAATCAGATAATAGGTTTTGACATATTTACGGTAGGAAATTTCCAAAATATCTTCATGGAACATGATCTTAATAGCCTAATGATTTTTGGCATAAAAGAAAAATCGATAATTTTGACCCATACAATGAACTGTTGGCTATTGCCACAAATATACCCATGCTACTTGAGACTGGTTTTGTGGTCCAGGGTCATATATACATGTATACTATAAAAACTATAAAACCAGCAATTACAATATTAGTATATATTAGTGTGTACCGCATGTCATCTGTCGCTTTAAATGCTCCAGCTTTTTAAAGCTGTGTGGATTCTGAATGGCTGTCAATGATTTTATTGTACATAAACATGACATGAAAAATTGGTTCCAACAATATCATTTTTCCATGCCATTAACATTATAGCTGTGGTGTGAACATATGGCTCACAGAATTAGAATGATAATTAAAATTTTAGTTACCATAATAATACCATATGTATTATAAATTATACATGTCAGATGTCATATTATATAACAAGCTATAATTGGTCAAATTAAACATTTTTCATTCTATTGTTCAGTTACCTCACAATCTTAAGGTTAGTCCACTAGCTGCTACCTTGCCAATACCACTTGATATCACATTTAGTCACTTAGCAATTTTATCCAAACTGACTTGATGAACATCACAAGCGACTTATCATTCAAGAGACAATTCACAGTTCTGCAGTGACAAGTTTCCTATGTCAGCATACAAATCTAGTTTAGAAATTTTAATTTTTAAGACAGGTCTCTGACTACAATACTCACAAATTAGCCTGCTATCCTAGCATTGCTTCCAAAGAGTAATTGGAAAGGCTGTTACCTAGAAGAATATAATGTGATATGTTTTTGAAAACAGACATTACAAATGGCTAACTTTGGGGTTTGGATTCTACAAGGAGGTTAAAATCATCTACCAACAGGGGAAATCTGGGACTTGCTAACCAGTTAAACATTAATGCCTTGGTTTAGTACATGTGCATTGCACGTTATTTCTTGTACATCTGTGATTCACACTAACTGCATGCCGGGAAACATTACTTGTAAATGGGGTTTACTCTCTCTGGCAACCACTATGGCATCAACTCAAGGCCAAATACTCAAATATAATCACTGTTTCAGAGTAAAATCCTTTGTATACACTGCCTTTGATTAGACGTTCCGTTGTTTCCTAACCTCTCAGCCTGTATTTTGTCTTTATCATGTTTCACACTGATTGTCCCACTTCCCCAATTCACAGCCTTGACAAGATGGAACATCTGCTTGTTTTTATAGGCTACATGACTGTAAGGTCATCAAGATAGGGAGCTTCACTTCATGATCCCTTTAATCAAACTGTCAGTTAACCGCAATAAAGTCCTGTCATCACTCGAACCTCTTCCCACCTCTGTTTGTAAGGTGCAGGGAATTCAGCTGTATCTGAGAATCAAAAATTTGCCAACTTTCTTAGGTCACACCCAGGAACAAACCACAGTTAAAGTTACCAGAACTTGTACCCCTCCCTCTCAGCCCCAATGCCAGGAAAAAAGCCTTTTCTACTCTTTGTGCATTAAATCCTGTTTTAATTACCGTACTTTAACCAGAGGATAGCTGGCCATCTTACTAAAGCTTTTCTTTGCAGGTGACTGTGTGGTCTGAAAATAACTGGACAGGATACAAGAATTCCTTGGGACAGAAGTTCTCAAAATGTGGAAATTTTGAGCTGCATAGACTATTATTCTTTGGTAATGAAACTTAAGTTTGATTTCTAATAATTTATAGACATCTATAAAACAGATTGTTCAATGGGGTCATCGGATGCCCATTTTCCACAAGTTGATATGATTCTTTAGGGTCTTAATGAAAAGTATATACTTTGGTTAAAGATTCTCAATGGTAGTGTAAACCCTTTTTACCTTGCCAAAATCAGCTCTGCAAAAAACATCCTGTTCTGGTCGAGGTTACGTTAAATGCAAATGAGCTCTGCTCGCCCCGCCCTTCTCTTCTCTCTGTGGAGTGACGAGCTTGTTTACTTTTGCCGCTAAACTTGCTAAGTAGCACATTATTAGGAAAGGCGATCGCAAAGATTAAAAAAAAAAAACCCTCATACTCACTTCTGCTGTAAGTGAAGCTGGATCACGATTCGCACGAATATAAATGGATATATGTAGATCGGGAGGCGCATTCCCTTCACAAACAAACGTAATCCACTGCATCTTCAGCGGCTCAGATGTCGAGAGTAAATGGCAACACAACACCTCCATCGCTCAGTCGGAGATATTCTTGTCTAACTTACATCCCTGCTCTGGCATCGAAACAGTGGAGGTCGGACTGTTACAGCTGATGTAACAAGGGTCTGAGGTAAGACGCTCATGTCAATCAACTATCATGGGAGCGACCTCTATCGGTGTGGCATCTGAGAATAGCTCAATTTGAAAAAGGGGATTTCATCATTACAGATTAATTAAAAACCACTGCAAGGATTTTTATCATTATAGGGTAGATTTGTACATACACTGCCAACACACATTAATGTTCAACATGTAAAAGTAAACTTTGCATCCGATGACCCCTTTAATAATTGATGACCTAAATTAAATGTGACTTAAAGGAGAAGTCCACTTCCAGAACAAAAATTTACAGATAATGTACTCACCCCCTTGTCATTCAAGATGTTCATGTCTTTCTTTCTTCAGTCATAAAGAAATGATGTTTTTTGAGGAAAACATATCAGCATTATTCTCCATATAGTGGACTTCTTTGTTGCCACGAGTTTGAACTTCCAAAATGCAGTTTAAATGCGGCTTCAAACGATCCCAAGTGTGGTTGTAAATGATCCCAGCCAAGGAAGAAGGGTCTAATCTAGCAAAACGATCGGTTATTTTCATAAAAATACCACCATTTATATACTTTTTAACGTCAAACGCTCGTCTTTTTAAATGAAAATAACCATTCGTTTCGATAGATAAGACCCTTCTGCCTCATCTTGAATCGTTTACAACCGCATTTGGGATCGTTTGAAGCTGCATTTAAACTGCATTTTGGAAGTTCGAACTCGGGGCACCATACCAAGTCCATTATATGGAGAAAAATCCTGAAATGTTTTCCTCAAAAAACTATTTCTTTACGACTAAAAAGAAAGAAAGGAACATCTTGGATGACAAGGTGTTGAGTACATTATTTGTAACTTTTTGTTCTGGAAGTGGACTTCTCCTTTAAATCACATCTGTCAAAAAATGTTTTAGAAAAAGTACTGTAATATAAGTAGTGCAAAGTGCAAATTTTAAGACTCTGCAACTGAAAAAAAAGATGCAAAATAGATTCTCTGCTGTAATAAAAAATGTCTTTTGTAATATAATACAGTAACAAAAAGACATACATACATTGATTTGCACATTTGCCCAGAGTGTATAACATATATAAGTGTATTGCAAAACATGCATTTATTTGAGAGGACAAAATTCAGAAAAAAATCATCCTTTTTTGTCCTATGTTTTAATTACACTGAAAGGGAACAACTTCAGTGTGAATGTTTTTTTTTTTTTTTTTTTCAGTTTCAGAACCCAGATTTCATTACAAAATTCATAATTAAGTTTGAAAGAGCTTTTCTGTGTGATACCCAACTTTCTTTTTGAGTAAATTTGGCTCAGCATGTGAGTTATGAGCTAATGTGGTCAGCAGTTATAGGACTACAACAGCAGGATCACTCTAGGAGACAAACGTCTAACATTACATCTGTCTAGAGCATGATCTCAGCCCTGGATGATCTGCCTATTCACAACAATTATTTTTCAATAATTTACCTTTAATAGTAAAACGAGCAGCAGCTCATACAGATGTTAAGCCTCAGGGAGGCCTGAACATGTGGCAAACTTAATTAAGGCTGTGATGTTGTGCTTTAAAAATAAATTCTAAAGGAATAGTTCACACCAAAATAAACATTCTACTCACTGTCATGTTGAGGAAATGATTTTATGATCAAAGACTATAGTCACCATCAGTGATTCTTTTCTAACAGCCAACAGATTCTGAAATCTGTTTGCTTAGGAACCCTCCAAACAAAACTATACACCAAACAAACATAAAAGAACACTGTGATGTAAGGCCACACAAGTCTGCTGTTTTTTTTTTTAATGCACTTATGACTTCACTGTCAATCAAAATAAGTAGGCTAGCGCAGAGGACTATATGACTAATAACATATGTATGTGTTGGCACCCATGCAACAAAAATCACACCTTCGCATCTTGTGCTTTCACCTGGATCTTTTAAACTTTGTTAAACTGTGTTCGTTCCTGTGTTCAGAGATAACAATGATCTGTAGATACTCTTTTGCTTCCTCAAAACCTTTTATGCACCATGTACTCACATCAATAAACAGACACAGACACAGACACAAACATGGGGTGAACTGTAATCTGAAATGTTGCACAACTGATGTATTACTAAACATTTACCAAAGTCAAACTTACACTACCAGTCAAAAGTTCTTGGACAGTAAGATTTTTAATGTTTTTTAAGAAGTCTCTTCTGCTCACCAAGCCTGCATTTATTTAATCAAAAATACAGCAAAAGCACTATTTTTTTAAAGAACTTCTATTTGAATGTATTTTAAAATGTAAATTATTCCTGTGAACAAAGCTAAGTTCTTAACATCATTACTCCATTCTTCAGTGTCACAGGATCACATGCTGTTCAAGAAACATTTTTATTATTAGCAATATTTAAAACAGTTGAGTACATTTTTTCAGGATTCTTTGATGAATAGAAGAATTCAAAAATCTGCATTTATCTGAAATAGAAAAGCTTTTGTAACATTATAGACTATAGAGATGAAATAACAGAAATTAATACTGTTATTCAGCAAGGATGCATTGAATTGTTCAAATGTGATAATAAAGACATTTATAATGTTACAAAAGATTTCTATTTCAGATAAATGCTGTTCTTCTGAACTTTCTATTCATCAAAGAAACCTGAAAAAAGTTGTTTTCAACATAATAATAATAATAATAATAATAATAATAATAATAAATGTTTTTTGAGCAGCAAATCAGAATACTAGAATGATTTCTGAAGGATCATGTGACAAGAGTAATGATGCTAAAATTCAGCTTTGAAATCACAGGAATAAATTACATTTTAAAATAAATTCAAATAAAAAACAGTTATTTTAAATAGCAAAAATATTTCAAAATTGTACTGTTTTGCTGTACTTTGTTCCATGAATGTAAATTTCCTACTGTAAATATAGCAAAATTAATTTTTGATTAGTAATAGGCATTGCTAAGGACTTTAAAGACAACTTTAAAGGTGATTTTCTCAATATTTAGATTTTTTCCGCACCCTCAGATTCCAGATTTTCAAATAGTTCAATAATATTATCTCAGTTCAAATATTATTTTATTCTAACAAACCATACATCAATGGAAAGCTTATTTAATCTGCTTTCAAATGTATAAATCTCAATCAAAAATAAAAAATAAAATTGATCCTTATGACTGGTTTTGTGGTCCACGGTTACATTTGTTAACATTAGTAAATAAAAATTAATTAAAAATAACGAAAGAAAAATAAAGCATAATACAACAACAAGCATTTATTAGGATTAAAATCAAAAGTTGGACCTGAGCTAACATGAACTAGTAATGAACAGTTGTATTTATTAACTAATGCTAACAAAGATCATTAACTACTGTAACGAATGAATTGTTAATCGTTAGTTATAGGTAATCCATGAACTAATATTAACTAATGGGATATTATTGTTAAGTGTCACCACTGTGCTTTCCACTGTGGGATATTCCAGAACTCTACCATCATGAAGCACACCATATTTCTTTCTCATCAAGGAATTTATCACTAGTCCTAGTCAATAAAACACTTGATTATTGCCTGACCGATGGTGTCCCACATTCGTGATACTTTAACCTTGCGGCCATTATTTCATTTCATTTATACTGCAACACTGAAATACTGCCTACCTCGGCACACTACAGTAATAACAGTGAACACAGCGCCTGTGTGTGTGTGTGTGTGTGTGTGTGTGTGTGTGTGTGTGTTTATTTCTGGAAGCCCCGTCTCTCCGCAACATGGCCGACACTATGGCTACAGCTTTACATTGTTATTGTTTCAGCCACGATGTAAACGGAGCACGTACAGTCACATAACAGACACATAAAAATAGAAAAAAATTACATTTAATAAACAAACAGAGATGACTGCTTTCATACTCACCATTTGATGATGGTGACCGTAAGGAATATTTGTCTCTTGAAAGAAGGCACTAAGGGCTGTCTGTGAGTGAGAGATCATAACATAGCATTACCTCACATGCTGACTGTATAATAATACTTAGACATATTTATATCTCGCTAGACTGGCAAACTGTCGGAGTTTCACTTTATTTTAGAGAGCTGAGAATGGCTGCAGGATTTCGGCTGATCTAAATGAAAAATGAAAGCACAACATTGTATCAGTGTTGAGCTCTGCTGGAGTGTAATCTGTCAGCGGTCATCTTCATTGCATAATAGCATGGGAAGCTAGTACAGTGTGTCATGGGCGAGGATTATAGTATTTAATCTGGAGTAAACTCTAATTGGATAGTAGCCTGTCTCTCTTGAGCTTTTCGCAACTGTTATACTATAGAGATGTATTGAAGTGGCGTTTTATTCCAAAATAAAGCACATGCAGAAGCATGTAATGGATTTTAAATGCCTAACGAGGAAGCTAAAACACGTTTAGGTCATAGTTATTAGTCATTATTAGGAAGGACAACCAGACACGCGATACAGTATGCAATGCATCACATAAACAATGCACTGGCGTAGGCATGCATAGTGTGCTCTCCGCTGCGCTTACCTCAAACTGCCAATGTGCCGCTTGCAAAAGCTGTTTCGCCTGGTCTGCGGCACATCCAGCTGTCAGGACGAACTGGTTTATCATAACTTGATGTTTGAGTTCATCCATATTCGCTGGTGTTTGTTTCCGAGCCACGAACAGTAGTGTTTTACCCGGGACTGGATTTTTGAGATTTAGTCTCTCCGCTTTTCTCTTTCAGTCGTCCACCATTACAGCCGGTTGAGCAAACACAAATATTTACTGTAGGAGCGCTGGTGTAACGAGCGCCAGATGATTGACAGCACGAATCAGCCAATCAGAGCGGGGCGGCGGTCATGGGAATTGTATGCGTCGGGATTCCACGTTTGTTGTGTTTTTGATGACACTGCATTAGTTTGACGTATATGTTGCAGCGCTCGAGATAGGCGTTGACGATTCTTCTTATACAATGTGACAATATCCATTCCGAAACAAAGAAAAGACATAAAGAAACTACGCGACAAAGATAAGAGAGCGTGTTTAAGTTGCTCTTTAAACATCGAAACTACACATCCCGTCATGCAACGCTTTGTTTGTTAAGTTCTAGAAGGCAGAATTTATGAATGACGGTCGCTCCCGTCCAATTCCCATTCGAGCTATGCCACTACCTTCCCAAATATGGTAAACAAATCTTCCAACACCAATTAAATCACTAGCATCTTAACAGAAGACCCCCTGATGTACTTTAGCGCAGTCCTTTGTAGTGGTAATGGTAAGCATATGACGACAACTTTTACATGACGTTGCTTGTTACTTTTAATAAAATTATATATATTTTTTTTTAAAGCATCACATCTTAAGCACAAACACAAGAATAAACAACATGTAATTTTACATTCGAATTGAATAATCTTGTGAATCATTAACATAACTCAATGTATGTCCATAATCATTAAATAGCGTCTTTAGTGTCGAATTAAGATTTCTTATTTTTTCGAATAAGGTTTCGAATTTAAGCTTCTGTGATGAGAAGCTGAGACCAGTAGACAGGTACAACATATCCCAATACCCTTTGCTCTCAGAAAATCCCATCTCGCGAGAGTATGGGATCCTCAGAAGAGAGTCTTTTCCAATAGTCTTGTTTTGTTTTTATTTTGCTTACCGATAAAACGTCGTTTATTTGGCGTCTACCCGTGAGTCAATAGATTGTACATAAGTCACTTTCTTTTTAGGAAGAGCTAAACGTAGATACAGAAGTTGATTTCTTTTGTTCGCAGTTCTTTTTTGTCGTTAGAGATGGGAATGTATCCATAGCGGAGGAAGCAAACCGTATCCAGCTAACTGTCCAAACAAATCTTCCTTGATCCACATATATCGGTTTTCAACAGCCATTTACGTTTAAACATGGGTTCAATATTAAGCAGAAGGATTGCTGGAGTTGAAGACATCGATATTCAAGCCAATTCGGCGTACAGATATCCCCCAAAATCAGGTAACATCTCACTTGAGTAGTTAGCTTAATTACGAAGTGTGTATGTTTACCATTTTGGTGTCACTCATCGACTGTCACACGTTATTTAAGTTTGTTACTTTCCATTAAAAAGTTATTAAATGAATGTGTAATGTTTCTGTTTTTTTAAATTGACTTTGGCAGTGTCCGAATATGTAAAGAAGATATACTCGTTTGATGTCCTCATGAATGCATTACAACATCTTCCGGTGTCAGCTTTGTCTAATCACCACATTCATCCCAGATAATAATCTTCCTAATGTCTTCATTGCAGGAAATTATTTCACCAGCCATTTTTTCATGGGAGGAGAAAAGTTTGACACACCCCACCCGGAGGGATATCTTTTTGGAGAAAATATGGATTTGAATTTCTTAGGCAACAGACCTGTGCAGGTGACCATGTGAAACAACCTCAAAACTTTGACACGGTCGTCCTCACACTTACATATTTATCTTGTTTCACACAGTTTCCCTATGTGACCCCAGCTCCGCACGAGCCTGTGAAGACGCTGAGGAGTTTGGTGAACATCAGGAAGGATTCTTTACGGCTTGTCAGGTATATTGTGAATATAGTCGTGGCTTGAAGGAATAATAATGATGATGAATAAATGTTGACAGTTGTTTTTCAATTTTCTTTGCAGGTATAAGGACGATTCTGACAGCACACCAGAGGACACAGGAGATCCCAGGGTTCTCTACAGTGTTGAATTCTGCTTTGATACTGATGCCAGAGTGGCTATTACATTATACTGTCAGGCCTTTGAGGAGTTTGCCAATGGGATGGCAATGTAAGTTTCCACTGAATAGTACATAGGGTAAAGCATGTGCAGTTGAATGCTAAATCGCCATGCTTGTTGTGTATGCTTCTTATAGAGGAAAATAATTAGATGATATTAAAAGTGTGATTGATAGCCTCACTTGTGCCATTTGAGCCCAAAGAAACATAACCCACTGGTATCTAGACAACAACTCTCTTGGCAACTTATTTAATTCCTTGAGAACAGTGCTACAATTAGCGCTTAGTCTTAAGCCCTTTTTACATTGCTCACTGTGTTTTAATGCACATTACTAGTAATTGACACCATCTGGTATGCAGTTGGTGATATTCACTACATTTTCTTTTTAAAGATACAGCCCCAAGAGCCCTTCAATGGTGTCTGAGACGGTCCATTATAAGAGAGGAATAAATCAGCAATTTTCTCTGCCATCCTTTAAGATTGATTTCACCAAATGGAAGCCTGAAGAGGTTTGATTTACTAAGATTATGTTTTGGTAGACACTCATTTGCAACAGTGTCGTGTGCTGTGATGACTTTCTAAAAGAACAATGTTTTAAAAAAACTATTGTGAATAGTATTTTTTAGAAATAAACACTGAAATATTTCTGTAGCTGAACTTTGATTTGGACAAAGGTGTTTTCCCTTTGGTGGTCCAAGCAATTGTGGATGATGGAGATGGTTGGTGAAAAATTTGTTTATTAAAAATATAATCAGTTAGAATTTATGTAATACCGCTACATACTGTTGTCTTACAAAACACTGTTTTCTTTTACAGATGTCACCGGGCATGCACATGTTCTCTTGGCAGCTTTCGAAAGGGTGTGTATTTCTTGAGAATTGTTTTATGCTCAAGATTGTCAGCAGAAAGCTTGCAAACATTTAGTCATGGTTTGTGACACTGAATAACACTGAGTAAGTCATTAACCAGACAGGATTTTATAGAGTCAAGATGGTTTGAGATTCATGGTTCACATGATCTTGTAATGTGGAATCTGAAATTTTAAAATTGTGTTTTTTCAGGCTCTTAAAAGTCATGGTCAAAAAGAGTAAGAACCCTGGAAATTGTTTTGTAGGCAATGTAGAAAATGAAAGTAGACGGAAATAACATTATTTAGCATTATTACAAAGAACAAAAGCATCATGAAGGACCAGTGAAGTTTCGTGTACTACCAGTCAAACTTTTTTTGTCTGTTCTGCTAGCCAAGCCTGCATTTATTTGATCCAAAGTACAGCAAAAACAGTGAAATTCTGAAATATTTTTACTCTTTAAAATAGCTGTTTTCTATTTGAATGTATTTTAAAATGCAATTTATTCCTGTGGTTTCAAAGCTGAATTTTTAGCATCATTTCTCCAGGCACATTAACCTTCAGAAATTATTATAATATTCTGATTTGCTGCATAAAAAAAACATTTATTAGTATGTTGAAAACAGCAGAGGTTTCTTTGATGAATAGCAAGTTCAGAAGAACAGCAATTATCTGAAATATAAATATTTTGTAATCTTAATAAATGCCTATATCATCACTTTTGATCAATTTAAAGCAGCCTTGCTGAATACAAGTATTAATTTCTATAATCTCTTTACCAAAAATTATACTGACACCAAGGTTTTGAATGGTATAGTAGGGTATAATTTTACAAAAGCTTTCTATTTCGGATAAATGCTGATCTTTGGAACTTTTTTTATTTTCATCAAAGAATCCTTAAAAAATATACACAACTGTTTTAAATATTGGAAAAAATGTATCATTCCACAAAAATGTTAAACTGCACAACTGTTTTTAATATTGCTAATAAAAAGAGAAATGTGTTTTGAACAGCAACTCAGCATATTAGAATGATTTCTGAAGGATCATGTGACACTGAAAGGCGGAGTAATGCTGAAAATTTAGCTTTGATCACAGGAATAAATTATATTTTAAAATATATTCAAATAGAAAGCAGTTATTTTAAATAGTAAAAATATTTTACTGTTTTTGCTGTACTTTAAATCAAATAAATGCAGGCTTGGTGAGCAGAAGAGACTTATTTTAACTTTTTTTTTTTTAAAAAAAGTTTTATTAACACAGGAGAATCAGACTAATATATCGAGAGATGTTTAAAAGTAATGCATTGATCTGTTTTCGTGGATTTAGAAACTATAAAATACTGCTTTTAACTCATTTTAAAATAGCTTTCATTCAATTTTAATCACTCTTCTGATATATTTATGAGATTAAATGTTGTTTTTAAAGAGAAGAGCGAAAAAAAAAAAAAAAAAAAAAAAAAAAAAAAAAAAAGTTCCATGTTAAGAATGTAAATACACGCAGTTTTCTTCACTGGCCATTTCTCAACGAAATACANTCAATTTTAATCACTCTTCTGATATATTTATGAGATTAAATGTTGTTTTTAAAGAGAAGAGCGAAAAAAAAAAAAAAAAAAAAAAAAAAAAAAAAAAAGTTCCATGTTAAGAATGTAAATACACGCAGTTTTCTTCACTGGCCATTTCTCAACGAAATACAAGTGTGCATTTGATTTTTCACATTCTCAGTGCACAACATTTTTACCATACCTTACTTTTTGTTGTTTTTATAATAGTAATATTCTGTATTTTCCCTTACAGCATGTTGATGGCAGTTTCTCAGTGAAGCCTTTAAAACAGAAGCAAATTGTAAGTATTTGTGTCTCTTGAAACAATAGAACAGTCTCATTTTCCACTGTATATGTGATTGTGGTTGTATGATTGAGTTTCTTAATTGGATCCCTCATTAACAGACAGATTGAAAGCTTTGATCCGTCCACACTCGTCTACGCTTATCCACTCCACATGTGTGGAAGCAGTAATCAGGCCATGTCACTTCATGAAAAAGATAATGAGCTTTTTGATCTGTGCTGTGATGTATCCCATGCTAGTAATCCACATTTATGTATCGCATGCTCATTTTTTAGGTGGACCGTGTGAGCTATCTCCTGCAGGAGATTTACGGCATTGAAAACCGGAACAATCAGGAGACAAAGGTAAATCATGTCACTACGGCAGAGAATTTAGGCCAAATGAGATGTGACGTGCACAAGTGGTAATACGATATACATCCTGCCTTTTTCTGTCTCTGATTTCATGTACTGTTTTACACTGTTTTGTTTTGTCTTCTCTCTTCAGTCCACAGAGGATGAGAACAGTGACAACAGCAGCGAGTGTGTGGTTTGTTTATCAGACCTGCGTGACACGCTCATTCTCCCTTGCAGGCACCTGTGTCTGTGCAATGCCTGTGCTGACACACTGCGTTACCAGGCCAACAACTGCCCTATCTGCAGACTGCGTAAGTACTCATTAATCAACGCCTGAGCTTCCCGTATTGTTTCTCCATTATTATTCAGATTTGTTCAGCTAAATGAGCCGAACCTTTAAAGTGGGTATGGCCATAAAGATAAAAGGCTGAGTGATGTTTTTTTTAATCCAATATGTACTGATTTGCCATTGTGCTTTTATTACCCTTTTTATTGTTCTTAGTGATGAATAGTCACTAGTGAATCACTTATCACTCATGCAGTGCAGGATTATGTGACTGTTGAAGAACAGTGCCATCTGCTGGTGATGTCATGTAATAATGGTCATTCGATTTATGTGTGGAAATAGACAGCAGCTCATTTTTAATAGATTTATGTTTCAGCTTTTTTATTTATTTATTTTTTTTTTTTGAATGAAATGTTGGTTTGTTAGGGTTAGATTTGGAGAAATTTAGCAATAAATCACTTGCTCACCAATAGATCCTCTGCAGTGAATGGGTGCCGTCAGAGTGAGAGTTTGTAAGAAGTTGACTTGACTTGACTTGACTTTGACTTTATTAATCCCACAATGGGGAAATTCCTTAGAAACAGCAGCAGTAATAAAAAAGGTTTTACAGGATCCATGGGATCAACAAAAGTAACAATAAAAATAAATTATTTAAATATAAATATAAGTTCATCATTAAGATGAATATTGGTGGATTTTGTTATGAGAGGACAACAAGGGCATTTTTTTCATCTACTGAAGGACTGGTATTTTGGTCAAAAGTGACAGTTTTTTCATCCAAAATGTGTTTTTCTTTCATCAGTTGTAAAGAAATTAAGTTTCTTGAGGAAAACATTCCAGGAATGTTCTCCAGATGTTGGACTTTTATAGTGCCTGTGAGTTTGAACTTCCAAAATGCAGCTTCAAAGGGCTCTAAACAATCCCATCCAAGGAAGAAGAGTCTTATCTATAGCTAACAGTGAGTTTTTGTTTTTTTTCTAAATTACAATTTATATACTTTTTAACCTCAAGTGTTTGTCTTGTCTAGCTCTGCGATGCACATGTGAACTCTGTGTAATCCGGGTCAAAACGGTTCGGGTATGTCGAAAAACTCCCATCTCATTTTCTCCTCCAACTGCAAAATCGTCCTACATTGCTGCAGAAGTACTGACGCAGTGTTTACAAAGTGAACATGCAAGGAGGGTCAAACACCCTTTACAAAAAAAGGTAAAACAGTGATGTAGGACGATTTTGAAGTTGGAGGAGAAAATGCGATGGGAGTTTTTCGACATACCCTAACTGTCATGAACATGAGTTCACTTGCGCTTCGCAGAGCTAGACAAGACGAACATTTAAGGTTAAAAAGTATGTATATTGTACTTGCACCATTGAAGTCCACTACATGGAGAGAATCCTGAAATGTTTTCCTCAAGAAACATAATTTCTTTACGAATGAAGAAAGAAAGACACGAGCATCTTGGATGACAAGGGGATGAAAACATTATTTGTAAATTTTTGTTCTGAAGGTGAACTTCTCCTTTAATGCTGAATTCATTACAAACGCACAACTTTTCAGTTCACAAGACGTTAAAGGAGAAGTCCGCTTCCAGAACAAAAATGTACAGATGATGTACTCACCTCCTTGTCATCCAAGATGTTCATGTCTTTTCTTCAGTCGTAAAGAAATTATGCTTTTTGAGGAAAACATTTCAGGATTGTTCTCCCTATAATGGACTGCTATGGTGCCCCGAGTTTGAACAAAATGCAGTTTAAAGGGGTCATCGGATGCAAAGTTCACTTTTACATGTTGTTTGAACATTAATGTGTGTTGGCAGTGTATGTACAAATCTACCCTATAATGGTAAAAGTCCATGCAGTGGTTTTTAATTAATCTGTAAAAATAATATCCCCTTCTCAAATCGAGCCGACACCGACAGAGGCCGCTCACGCAATAGTTGATTGACATGACCTTTTGGAGGTTCAAACTCGGGGCACCATAGAAGTCCATTATATGGAGAATTTTTTTTTTTTATGACTTAAGAAAGAAAGACATAAACATCTTGAATGACAAGGGGGTGAGTACATTATCTGTACATTTTTGTTCTGGAAATGGACTTCTCCTTTAATTGATGGACTGGATTCGTGTTGATTATTTGTGGATTTCTGTGATGTTTTTATCAGCTGTTTTAACTCTCATTCTGACGGCACCCATTCACTGCAGAGGATCAGCTGGTAATGCTAAATTTCTCCAAATTTGTTCTCATCTACATCTTGGGTGGCCTGAGGGTGAGTACATTTTCAGCAAGGTTTCATTTTTGTGTGAACTATTCCTTAAAGGAGAAACATGCTAAAACGAAAGTATATACACCAGGACTGTGAGTTTCCAAGCTTTTGTGTACTTGCGTAAATATTTCTCCCCTGTAGAATTTCTTCACCGAGAGAATGTGCACTGATTTTGCTTCAACAGTAAGACCAGCTGTGCAAATATTTACCCCCTTTTTTGTAGCCAAATGAATTTGGTAACTTTTAAGCTGCAGTGTGAAGATGCAGCACCTGTGTTTGTTTATGCACAGTGCACTTGTTTGTATCCTTTTTTCCCAACCTGACCTTTCTTTCTCCTCTCACTGCCCCAGCATTCAGAGCCCTGCTCCAGATTCGAGCCGTGAGGAAGAAAACAGCTGCCACTCTCTCACCAGTTTCTTTTAGCCCAGTGCTGTCCCAGAGCTCTGACCATACTGAGCATTCGGTAAAGTTCAAACTCACACTTCATCCTGTACTCCAGTTTATTAATACATCAAGGATCCTTTTCCACTGTGTTGCTAAAGTAGTATTGATTTTGTCCAGTGGAATTGTGCTTCACATTTGACTCCAGTATAGTTATGAATGGTATTTCAGGTTTTCAATGGCGTATAACCTCCTCTTTTTAAACAACCAACGTATTGAACAAATTTGTTTTAAATGTAGATTTTTTTTCCAATGTTTTTTTTATTTTTATTGTTGTTCTAAATTCTGTTTTCATTATGAATGCATTTATTTGATCAAAAGTACAGTTAAAACAGTAACTTTGAAATATTATTACAATTTAAAATAACTATTCTGTTTGAATATATTTTAAAATGCATAAATCAAAAGCTTTTGAGCAGTAAGATTGACTGGTGGTGTAAGACCTATAAATTCTTTTGATTCTACATGGCATTGAGTGAGAAGTTTACAAACAACATGCTTATTTTTTTCCTCTCAGAATGCCGACAACATCCCTCCTGGCTATGAGCCCATCTCACTGCTGGAAGCCCTGAATGGGGTGCAACCTGTGTCCCCTTCAATCCCATCAGCACCTCTTTATGAGGAAATCCAGTTTTCTGGGGAGATGGGGGATCCCCTTAACCTGACTGGACGGCAGCAGAGCGCCGATACCACATCGATGAAGGGAAAAGGTAGCAAGTCACCAGATGGGTAAGTCCGTATTGTGAAAGTACTCACTCTGACAGTGCTCAAATAACACTTTTTTTCAAGTGATATGTGTCATGTTTCCAGGTCTACACGTTCTCCTTCATCCCCCATACAGGAGGAGGAAGATGAGGAGAGGATGTCTGAGCTCTCTGATGCCCAGCCTCAGTCTGTTCTGCCCTGTAGTCTCAGCCCCACTGAGGTCAGCCACTAAGAATTTCTTCCCTGTACTTGTAAAATGATGCCCATTGACTAGCCAATAACCGGTAACACTTAATTTTAAGGTGACATAGTTATACGCTGCATGTACTTGCTATAGTACTAACAGTAAATTTTGCATAATTACAAGCAACTAACCCTAGACCAGATCTTAAGGGTTGGAGCTAAACTCTGCAGGAAAGTAAAATAATATGGTAAGAAGCACCAATTTGCGGTATCAAGCAGCAAAATGAGCTGTTTTGTACAGCTAAAAATAGCTGGACATGGATAAGACTGGAAGCCATACCCATAAAATCTACAAATGGATGGACAGAATCATGGAATCCAGTCATAAAAACAGAATTTACTGTATAACGCAGAATGTCATGGAATTTGCCAAATTTTGGATGGATATATCAAAAGTAGGTCAGCACACTTAAATCACAATGTGATATACTAGTGTCTGTGAATATTAAGCTGCAAAACTACTATTTAAATATGAATGCTGCATGTTCTCCATGCTTCTGTGTGAATGAATGGCGCAGACGCTTGGTTTAGTTTACTGTACACATTCTGAAGCACGCGTTACTTTCGCAGCAATTTTAGCCTCTTCCGCCTCAATTTATGAGTACATGAACACATAAACACAAGCTCTAGAACTGCTCTGAGAGTCACTGCATGAGCATTTTACTGTTTTCTTTGTGAAAAGGTCTTCCAAGCAACTCGTCAAAATAAAAGTTTGGTTTGGTCGAAGAAACTGTGACAGAAATGTATTACTCAATGAAATGATAGTACTACTACTACCAATAAAATTATTATTAAAAATTATTTATAATTCATATAAAGGAATATTTACCAACAATTTTCTCTTTTTCATAGGGCCTTTTGTTAACCTTTTAATTAGAGGTCGACTGATATTGGATTTTACCAGTACCAATAACTAGGTTGGACCACACTGGCCAATACCGATTAATCGACCGATAGTTTTTAAAATGGATACTAAACAGAAAATAAATAGTGCTCTACTATTAAAAAAACAAACAAAAAAAAAAAGTAGCCTACTGAACCATACTTTGTAAATGAATAAAAATATTATTATTAATTATATATATATTGATCATTACAGTTAGTTCATTGTTCATTAATGTTAACAAACGCAACTAAAGTTTTTAAAATATATCAGTAAATGCTGAAATTAACACACTCTAACAAGGAACAATATTTCTATTCTTCAGCTTTTATCAATCTTAATGTTACAAATGGACTCATATTGTAAAGTGTTACCATTACATCAACAATCAAGCTAAAGCTGGCCATCTTTAAATATCTACACAAAGGCCACAGTATTGAAACTGCATACATATGAATATTGTGTACTTTTACAATTTAACGTCTTCTATTCTAGAACATTTGTGGTTATCTAATCAAAATATAAAAATATGTTAGTCACACAACGGGCAAAAGTGCAGCGCCGCGTCTAGGAGATCCGGTATCACACACACTGGACGCGTCAAGTTTCATGATTTGAATTAATTAGACATGCTTTTTGATTAATAAAATTTAATTTAACCATTAAAACAGAGTCTAGAAAAATTAAAATGAAAAAAAAATTAAATCCAGAAATTTAAAACAGAAAAAACTGAATTTGGAAAAAAATAAACAGATTTCATGTGTAAATCAGTAGTAATTCATTAATATTACTTAGTACTATGTAATTACACTATAACAATGTCACATTAAAATACAGTGTAACCCACTGAGTAAGTGGCTTATGAGTAAGCAGAAACTTCTATGTTTTACAAAGTTTTCTTACTCTTTGTCTTGAAATGACCTGTGTCTAAGTGCCTGTGGCATAAATAATAGTGTACGGTATTTTTTAACAATGTATTTCCTGTAAACATTCATTATGCTTGTGTATGACTCATGGCATGGATGAGCTGACAGTGTAATTCCATGGATTAGTTTGCATAGATCTGTGGATTTTACCTGGTTGCAGGTGACTGATAAAGAAATGCAAACTAGTAAACAACCTATACGGTTCTGTCTGTTCATCATTTCCCACAACCTGTAAAAAAACAGCTCATTGTATTATATTTCCCAACAGGCCACAGCAGAGGGTGTGTCTTCCAAACCTGGCTTCCCAAATTCAGGTTAGCAAACTTGATGTCCAACTCAACATTAAAATTAAGCATTCATGTTAGTGCTGTGAATAATATGGCCAGTGGCAAAAAGGATATTATGTAATATGTATGCTGTAAGATAATATATATGATTAGTTGTGATGCTGCTGTGTGCAAGTGATGGAGAACAAAGCATGTTAATCATGTCATATTGGCAGGTTCAGAGAGCAGATCACTGGGTGTGTCTGTGAGTGAAATCCTACAGGACTGCCACAGTGAGCGCAGCAGCCTGAGCCGGACAGAAAGTGACCCTTCGGCAGATCTGGCACTGCCTGGTGAGCTGCTAACACACACTCAGTACCCCACAATCCTGACACCCCCATAAATTCTGCCAAAACTCCTTTATATAGTAGTAGTTCCTTTGAGTCCTTTTTCAAGGGTGGGGTGTCTTTTACACCCTGATAAACCTTTGTACTGTTGACTTTGAGAAAATGCAAAAGAGCAAAGTTGGAGCAAGCAAATTTTTCAGCATGTTTGGCAGAACTGATGCTGTGCTGTGTGAACCTCCTCTGTTATTGCTGCTTCCTCGCTCAGCAGTTTCTTCCAGTGAAGCTTCTCTTTAAATACATTTTTTTTCAGTCTTTAAAATGTTTACTGTACTCTTACAGTGTGTTTTATATGCCTTAGAAACAAACAAACACACTAGAAACAGAAAAAGTACATTAAGACGTTCTTAATAGTCGTGTAAATATATGCTCTGATAATATGATTCTTGATGTAAAAGAATGAAATGTGATATTTTGTCAATTCTATTAGGTAACTTTAATTTAAAATAAATTCTTTAGAAATATGTTTGAGATCTGATGTAATTGTATTCAATGTTACTTATTTTATTATGTAAGCAAGTTTTATAATTCAGTATAATTTAATAAGAAATGAATAGTTTATCATAGAATTTAGAATTGTTAAATTACATGATAAAAATGCTTTGAATTTTTATTTTACATGTAACTAAGAATATCTCTTATGTTACTGTAGTCCATTTTCACCACTTAAGAAACCAATTGTAATGTTTTAAATCATAATTATAACATAATCAGTCAAAATTATGAGATACACTACCTGTCCAAAGATTTTGAACAGTAAGATTTTACTGTTTTCTTTAAGAAGTCTCTTTAAAAGGCTCACCAAGCCTGCATTTATTTGATCCAAAGTACAGTAAAATTTTAAAATATTTTTACTATTTAAAATAACTGTTTTCTATTTGAATATATTTTAAAATGTAATTTATTCCTGTGATTTCAAAGGTAAATTTTAGCATCATTACTCCAGTCATATGATCCTTCAGAAATCATTCTAATATAGTTATTTTTTCAGGGTTTTTTTTTTATTAATAGAAAAACTACATTTATCCGAAATAGAAATCTGTTGTAACATTATAAATGTCTTTATCATCACTTTTAATCAGTTTAAAGCATCCTTGCTTAATAAAAATATTAATTTCTATAATTTCCCAAAGATACTGACTCCAAGCTTTTGAATGGTATAGTGTATAATGTTACAAAAGCTTTTTATTTCAGAAAAAATGGTGATCTTTAAATCTTTCTATTCATCAAAAAATCCTGAGGAAAAAAATCCATAATAATTTTTCATTAACAGCAAATCAGCATATTAGAATGATTTCTGAAGGATCATGTGACACTGAAAACTGAAGTAATGATGCTGAAAATGTAGCTTTGATTACATGAATAAATTAAATTTTAAAATATATTCAAATAAAAAAGAGCCATTTTAAATATTTTACAATTTCACTGTTTTTGCTGTACTTTGGATCAAATAAATGTAGGCTTGGTGAGCAGAAGAGATTTCTTTAAAAACGTTAAAAATCTTACTGTTCAAAAACTTTTGACTGGTTGTGTACCGTATAAAATGCTAGGCTATTATGACAAAAATGGACTAATCTCAAATCTCAGAATTATGATTTAGTATCACTTATGATTTGCCAAAGCATGATATTTTTTTTTTTTTACCCACTTATGTGGTGAAAATGGGCTTACTGGACCATACTGGTTCTGTGTGTCTGATGCATGTCTAATGCTGTGCTGTCTCCTAACCCTCTCTCTTTCTTACTCTAACTTGGCTTGCTCTTAACACACATAGCGTCTGAGTCATGGTCCACTGCTGTAGAAGAATGTTGACTCTGGTAGGTCACCAATGTCATGAATACTTCTTTCTTTTTACTGATTTTCCATTTTTCTGCCAGTCACTTTGTAAAAGTCAGTTCATAATGGTTATTTATAAGTCACATGCAAACGCAATTACATTACCAAAAGTTTAGACACACCCTTTCATGCTATGTTTATGATAGAGACTTCTTCACAGTCTGGTCCGACTCTAACATTTCAAAATAGTTGGTCCAGTTGGCCTGCAAAACCTTTTAAGCACTTTTAATCAAAAGATAATAAAATAAATTCAAACATGTCCTTGAAGTGAATATTCTCCTCCATTCTCACTCCAACTCTTTTCATCCTTCCTCAGGGTCATCAGAGTCCATAGAAAGCCTGAAGAGTCAGAGCACCAGCAGCTCCAGTCAGCCCCTGCTCTGCCTCCCCAGCACCCTGCGCATGGAAGATGAGCGTCTCACTTCATAATCGCCCCCTGCTGTGCCAGTTTCAATATCTACTACGTTAATCAAACTATTCCCATTCCAGCACACTGTTGTTTGAAAGCTACCCTGTCTCAGTTAAGACAATTACTTCTTGAGAACCACAATCAATGTTATGTATTTAAGAGTCCAAGACATTTCACTGTGTAATAGAAACCCTGCACAGAAATCTAACACACTATCTTCAAGAAAACTTTAAGAATCATCATTTATAAGACGGTCATAGCTTTGAGATTCTAGACATTTTGGAAGATTCAGATTATTTTAATGAATGCTCAGTCTCTGAAGTATGCAGCTTCATGGTGATTTTTGACTGTGTACTTGTTATTGTTTTTTATAAATATATAATCAGCAAATGGACACTAAGTGCATCAGATTGCAGTATGATACGGACGCATAGTATAATCAGTTATCCAGTTGAAGTAATCCTCTCCGTCTGTGTCTTATATATTTGTTTTGTGCCTTACAGTACTGTGTGGCTGTCCCTTCGTCCTCCCGTTGAAACATACAAAGTGGGAAGCTGTAGCACTTTTTGAAGCTTTAAATAGTAGTTCGTAGAGGGATCTGCCATCATTTACAGCAACATATCTGATGCTTTTTAGTGGATTCACTGCTGCTTATCTATGTCAGGCACCTTTAAAAGTTATGTATATTTGTATGTAGTCAAATCGTTTTATCATAAAGTGTTGTGCACACATACGAGTCACTGTGGTTATTTATTTTAGAGCATCAATTATATGAGATTGCTGATGATTCTGCTGTTCTGGCGTAAACCCTAATTTTAATAGATTAGATACCTTAAGGAAATGTAAAATTAAGCAAAGCTTAATTATTAGTAATACCATAAATAAATAGATAACATTTATAATATGTGATCCTGGACCACAAAACCACTTTTAAGTAGCACGGGTATATTTGTAGCAATAGCCAGCAATATACTGTAGGGGTGAAAATTATCGATTTTTCTTTTATGCCAAAAATCATTAGGTTATTAGGATCATGTTCCATTAAGATATTTTGTCAATTTTCTACCGTAAATATGTCGAAACGTAATTTTTGATTAGTAATATGCATTGCTAAGATCTTCATTAGGACAACTTTAAAGCCGTTTTTCTCAATATTTTGATATTTTTGCACTCTCGGATTCCAGATGTTCAAATACTGGTATCTCGGCCAAGTACTGACATTATTTATTCAGCTTTCAGATTATGTATAAATCTCAATTTAAAAGAATGACTCTTATGACTAATTTTGTGGTTCAGAGTAACATGAATAAAAATTGAAAAACATTTAAATGCTGTTCACTGAAATTTGTGTGTATCACCGAATAGTAGTATATATTTTCCCCAAACATTATCATGATTCAACGGCTAAAAATTCCGTAGGAATAAAATAAATAGGCATACATATTTCAGCTGTGCTTATTATAGTGTGGAGATCATATTTAGCCAGACGGTGGCAGTGTATTCACGGTTTTGTAAATACATACATTTAGGCATACGAAACGGCTGTAGTTCATGATGTAGTTTCTCCTATCACCTGAAATATTTAACCAAAATGCAGAGACTAATTTTGAGTGAGTTTAACGGCTATATGTTGGACAATGTGGTGTGTAAACCTATGCGTTGACAGTGTGACGACGAGAGAGCAGAGGTCTCCTCAGGCGGGATGAGTGGCGCGCTTCTTTATTGCACGTCACTGTTTTCATTTGTGCGCCTTTCTGAAACTCTTGGCGCGGGGCAGTTACTACCAACGACTTTTTAACGGCTCACTCCAGGTATGTAGCAAAGTTAAAATGAAAACTGATTTAGAGAAAGAATTTTTAAAATGGTAACGATGATGATAATAAAAGATAAAAAGCAAAAACACAAATGTATCAGTTTATATGCTGCTTTTCAGTAAAGAAATATGTCAGTTCACGCGGTTTAAAAAACTAATATGTAATCGAATAATTTAATAAATTACTATAATTGCCAGAAAATGAGCACCTGTCACATTACGCGCGGATGTGTGGTTGAATACCCTCCTCGTGAGGGACAATGACATGTTCAACTCGAGCTCTCAGCCAATCAGAGCGCGTCAACATTTAAAGGGCTATTAAGAAACAGCCAAAACGGCGGAGTGCAAAGCCTACGTCTCATTTCACTCGTATTCACTCGCTTGTGAAAGAGTAAATGTGTTTCTACATGGCTTTCTTCAAGACAGGATAGGAATGATACTTTTACACAGTAGATATCAGGACATGTCTGATTTTGTGGATGCGCACGTTTATCTGCTGCACTTGTTGCACTGAGGCGAACGGGCTGAATCTAACGGACTGACATATTCACCGCTACGGGTCAAACCGACGAGGTCTTCGGTGTGTTTTCATTTCGCAGGTAGGCATTTCATTTGAAGGATTTCATTTGCCTAACCTGTGGATTATACGCGAAGTACACTTTTTTTGCAGTTCATTAACTGTAATTTCAAGCAACGCTGTCTGTTTTACAGATCTGAACAGTAAAGCGTGCCTACGATGCCAGTGTTAATGAGCCCTGAGATTGCGAATAAATTCAAAGAGAAATGGATGATGCTTCATCCGGAGGATCAGGACAATATCAGCGGCTCTGTTCACTTTGACGACAGTCTCACCAGTCTGCACTGGCTGCAGAACTTCTCCATCCTCAGTGCCAATCCTGAGCGGACTCCCAGCTCCGGCTGCCATCCGCAACACCTCTTCTACCACAAAAACCAGCTGGGGGGCACCGACTCGCCCTCCAGCCCACCTGCCGGAGATACCGCCGCCACAGGGATGCCACAAACACCTGGGAATCCCACAACGTCCTGCAGCAGTTTGGCGAATTCATTCGCGCACCAGCAAGCGGGACACTACATAACGGCGCAAACAAATCCGTCTGAGGAAATAGACTATAAAACAAACCGCCATGTGAAGCCACCCTATTCATATGCCACTCTGATTTGCATGGCAATGCAAGCTAGCAACAAAACCAAAATCACTCTGTCAGCCATATACAGCTGGATCACGGAGAATTTCTGCTACTACAGATATGCGGAGCCAAGCTGGCAGGTAAATTCACCATCATTATTTATCTTTGAGAATGACTTAATATGTTTTTTTCTGCAGTGAAATGCAGTATCTTTAGATTTTTTAAGTAGAGAAGAAAAACATCTATTTGTTTGTGTGTGTGTGTGTGTGTGTGTGTGTGTGAGTGTGTGCAACAGGTGCACCGACCATTATACGATTCCTCTGAACCATTAAGGTTCAGTAACGGTTCTTTGAACGATTCTTTTTTTCTTCACAATTCTTTCTTATACAATTATCTAGTTAGGCCTCTTGCTAAATAAGATAATTTCGTATTTTAACAGGCCAGATATAACATGCTTAATTCATAAGAAGTGTTTACTTTTTGAACTTTTGAATCAAACCTAACAAAATAATAACTTGCGGTTCAATTCGTTCAATTTCAAGGTTTTTGGTTCACTAAAAATGGCTCAAAAGAGTCATATTTGGGATTCAGTACAGTTTTGTACGTTTCTGATTCATTAAAAAAATAACCGACCGAGTCATACGTTTGATAATCGTACTACGTTTGTTTGTCCATGTTTCTGATTCACTGAAAAGAACCGGTTCAAAAGAGTCAGTAGTTCTGCGCTCATACTACACTCTGTATATTTCTGATTCTCACTAAAAAGAACCGCTTTAGTCATTAATTTTCTGATTCATCCAAAAGGACCAATACATAAGAGGCATTTATTTGTGAATTAAATTGATTACCAAAATCGTTTTTGGTAATTGGTGTTTGTCAACCATGGTCTGTCAGTACAGCAGTACCAAAACAGACCTGTGCACTCATCTATACTTAAGGTAGGATGACTGATGATGGATGGGGAGACCACTATACCCAGGAGCACTAAGTTTCCTGAGGCCTTCTTCCATAATGAGGGATCCTTAAGGGAGCCACTGATCATGTGAAACTAGGAGTGCTGCATTACTAGAGAGCCTCGGCCTTATTCACCGCATTTCTTCTCCTGTACACGCAATATTCCCCTCCCCCATGTGTCTCTGTCACACACACACAGTGAGCTAATGAAATAGGACACCTCTACCTGTTGCACAATGGGATTTTATAGGAAGCTTTATGCGTGCCGTCTTCTTCTGTCACTTGAAGTTATTGCATTTATGCCACACACTCTAAAAATAACCATAATGTTAGCTCTGTGTTAAATTTGCATAATAATCCTTATTCTTAACTCTTAAATAATCTGATTTCTCCTTTTCTTTCAGAATTCAATCCGCCATAACTTGTCCCTAAATAAGTGCTTCATGAAAGTGCCCAGGCAGAAAGACGAGCCAGGAAAAGGAGGCTTTTGGCAAATCGACCCGCAGTACGCTGACATGTTTGTCAATGGCGTTTTCAAACGGCGGCGAATGCCTGCCACAAACTTCAATACCCAAAGACAGAGCAAAATGTTATCCTCTCCCAGCTCCTCGTACGGCTCTCAGTGCAACCAGACCGGCCAACAAGTGGGAATGGGCCACTTCCAAGGACCTGTCCCAGGAAACAAACGCAAGCAAGTCTTCCCCAAACGAGGCAGCAAGCTGGCCAGAGTCTCCAAGAGCCCTCTGTTAACCACCGACATTAAAACGTCAGACGTACTGAGAGGAGATTTCGACCTGGCGTCTGTTTTCGACGACGTGCTCAGTGGGAACGACAGCACGTTTGAGGATTTGGATATCAACACCGCGCTGAGCTCGCTGGGATGCGAGATGGAGCTATCTTCGCAGAACCAGCACGGGCCTGGCTACAGCAATGAGGACGAACAGGCTTGTGCTTATCTAGAGGCGAACGGCATGATGGGATGCAACATGGAGGACTTTCACCAACAGCACCACCAGCAAGTACAGGTCCATCCGCAATATTACGAGGGAATGTTCACGGATCAGGTTCACCAGCATCAGCAGCACCCTTGGGAGATTAAAGAGGAAGTCCAAGCCATCCCGCTTACCTTGGATCATGGCTATGGGCTTTGTGAGGGATTCTTCTCTGAGATGCAACTCTGGGAAAGAGCAGAGTCTTATCTGTGAACACGTCTGAATACATATGCACTGTCTTTGCTCGTCTGAAGACCTATTGACTTTTGTTTTGCTACATTAGCATAATGAATTACTGAGGGTGTGAGAGGTTATATGTAATTATTATTCTTTGTACTTCTTTTGCATTTTGTAAGAACCTATACTGATTCATTTATAATCGCCCTTGATCTTTTTTGTTGGACATTTTCTCCAGACAATGTAGTTATTTAGGTTAGTGGCATTTTGTTCCTTATTGATTAATCAATCTAATATATTCCTTTTAGTTTACTTAGGCAATGTCATGCTTTATATAAGTCTAACAAAATAAATATAAATCACATATTTGAGGAAAAAGGGATGCAACAAGCCAAAGTGCTTCACGAAATCATTTCCAGAGACAAAATAACCCCGCACAAGCACTTTGAAACAGTAGCTCAGTTTGTTGCCCGGTGATTTAGCCTCATAATTTATTTTCTGTCTTTTATGATAATCTATGAGAGTGCAGAGTGTCCCACAAGTGCTCTCGGACGTTTCAATATGTAATGCATTAGTCTCAGATTTACCATGAATTGTGGGTGGCAATCTTACGAGGCAGTGACTGTTCTAGAAGTGTACTTGTATCGATTCTTTGAGAAATGGACTAAAACATGCAACGTGAAACAAAATATATTCTGTACTTGAATAAAAGGATCAATCTGTACAACGTTTTTCAGTGTGTTGCGTTTGATTTTTGCAAGCATGAGTTCTTTATATACATATTACGAATACACATTTACATCGTTTCCTTAGCACTGTAGCATTTTTCAAATTAGTTTCGTGATCTGTTTCTCAAAATTCCACAAAAAGGTTAGTGAAC
The DNA here is from genome assembly GCA_019740295.1 of Labeo calbasu. Classification (NCBI taxonomy): domain Eukaryota; kingdom Metazoa; phylum Chordata; class Actinopteri; order Cypriniformes; family Cyprinidae; genus Labeo; species Labeo calbasu. The sequence continues at coordinate 48,227 of JAHKKF010536360.1, forward strand.
AACGTTCTTTCTTGAAAGTCATTATGAGAATATTAAGCATTCTCTCTGTTTAAAAGAGGTTTGATTCATTTTTTGATCAATTTTTAAGGTAATACTTCACAATAAGTTTCATTAGTTAACAAAACAATACTTCTACAGCATTTATTAATTTTAATGTTAATTACTAATGCCTTATTAAAATCACAAACTGTTAACGTGAACAAACAACTGTATTTTTATTATCTAACATTAACAAAGATTAATAAATAGTGTAATAAATGCATTGTTCATTGTTCGTTCATGTTAGTTAATACATAAACTTATGTTAACAACTGACACCTAATTGTAAAATTTTTAGAAACAGCCAAACTTTTCTACATTCAAAAGCACACACCTTAAGTAGTTTACAGACTGTAAGTTTGTGTTCTATACAATTTAGCCCATCAATTTCAAAGCAAAGATTGTAGAAAGACTGTTTATTGATAACAAAAAATACAAAAATAAAATCGCTTCTTCACACCACTTACACTCAAACAGGAATCCATCTTGTCTCTTTTCACGTGGCTATTTGTGATTTATTGTCAGGGCGGTTTGATTACTGACACGGTCAATATAGTAAAAACATGCCCAGACTGGCCCGCATTTCTCAAATTACAGTTTTACTTATACAGATAACTACAATATTAAGCTTCACAACAGGTGTTTGCTTACACTGACCTTTACTCTTTACATTAGCTTGAGGTGTCCTAGAGCGTCAAGCATGTCTAATTGATTGGTATATGGGCCATTCTACAGAATTGGAAAAGTCAGAAATGGAAACATGTCTTTTGTATGTATGCAAATTGTATAATATCCAAGGTGTACATTTCAGTAATTGTAATTTTCATATTGTATTTTCAGAAAGTTTGGAATATTTGTCCTCTCCCCAAATTTCTCACTACCGAAACACAGGAATATATAACTTAATAAGAAGGGTTATATTGACCTATTAAGATTTTGCTTGCCTCTTCCTTGTAAATATATATATATATATACTTTATTTTTGACAAAACATCCCATGTTTTGGTCTTGACTGCACTTTTTCGGTAGTGACAGTAATGTTTTGGTAGCGACCACATCACATTACAGAATTTTAACCCACATACTAAAACATACTAAAATACTAAAAATTTCCATAACTGTACTAAAATTTTGTTTATTTCCCCTAAATAAGGGATTATGGGTTTGCTACCGAAACTTTACCAAATGTTTTGGTTGTGACAATTTTAGATACTTTCGAAGCTAGCTCAAAGATGCTAATCAGCACAGGGTTAGCTAGCACACTTCTGTTGTGCAGTTGTACACATATAAAAGCTAAATGTTATGGAAAAACCCCCCAAAGTGTTTAATTATAGAAAAATGCTGATCGGTAGTGAGATTCTTTAATGTTACACATAGATTTTTCATACTGTTGAACACATTTACCTCAAAATGATGGGATGTACTCACCATGTCTATGAGAGAGAGACATAAATATTTACTGGTCATAAATGTAGGGTGTAATTAAAATAAGTCTCAGCCAATGGACTAAAACATCAGTAGTGACTTGAGTTTCATAATTTACAAAGAAAATATAATTTTTTTTTTTTTAACTTCACTTTTATAAAAAATTAAGATGTTTTTAAAAACAACAATGGAATAAAATGCTAAAAATATTTCAAAATCATTTTCACTAGATGAAATTTATGGGACAGGGTATGGGACAGTCACCTCCTAATTGAAAGTACTCACTAGATGGTGATTTTATATATATTAAGCTTACTGATATTTTAAATATTATTGTGGGTTTCGATAGATGATAAAAGGATGTTAATAAACATCTAAGATTTGAATACCTAAATGCTTTTTAAATGTGTTTTTGGTTGTGCACCAATTCTGTAGAATGACCCATATAGGCTATTCTATACATTGACAATGATTTAGTGTAGCTTATAGTATATACTATAGTTTGCATTGTCCCTTGTTTTTGGCTGTCCATCTATGTTTTAAACAATGAAAGTCGTTCAGATGGCGCAGTCAAAGACGAGTACTTTAGATTCTTTAAAGTTCATTTCCTTGCTGTGCCTCCCACCTTGAAAAATCCAGCTGACTTGAATATCTGTGAAAATCCACTGCATTTGAGGCAAAAAATAATACTTTCACACTTAAAATCTCTTTTTAATGAAAAAGAAAAAAGGAAAGGGAGGATTAGTCAATTTCATTCGGCTCTGCCTCCTTCGGCTGGAGGTCATGTGTTGAGACCTTCTGAATCTGTGGAGTAATTCACATTCCTTGAACATCAGGGAAAAGCAGGACTGGTAATCCCAACTAGCTGTGCCCCACAATGCCATGCTCATGCAAGGGCATATATTCACACACAACCACAACCAGTAACCAGTTCACGTATTCTGTTTTCACCACAAAAGCACATTTCGAGTCCCTGCGGATGTGACAGAGGTGAGTTAGAACCAGGATTGCGGTGTAGGCAGGGCGAGAGGGGAGGTGCGGGGGCGAGATGCTGTGTGCTTCTCAGGGGATGGGTTTTTGTGGAGGAGGGATGGGAGAACTCCTTGACGCTGGAGATAACATTATCTCCCCAGAGGCAGAGACTCCTGCTTGTATTTACACGGGTGCTGTCGCCGCTCCGGCCCCGCATACGGACCTGTCAGCTGGAACAAGGACGGCTGTCACGGCGGGGCATCGCCACGCTGCTTTATGTCCCCCCGGGCACTGCTGGCAGCCCCTGATTACAGGTGTTATGTGGGCATGTCAGCCAGATCACACAGAGAGATGTGTCAGCCATTCTGCTGGAAAAGTCAGCAAAACACTGCCGTCAGCATTCAGTGTGTGTATTTTTCTCCCTGAAGCCTACTTGAAAATCATGTGGTTGGATTATATCAAATTTATATATTGGTCAATGAAATGACATTCATTTGTTTGTTAGATATAATAATTTATTCAGCAGTGTGTGTCATAAAATGATACAAATACTCTTCTGGTTTAAATTTTTGTACAAAAATGTGTTATTTTTGTTTTCTTCATGAACAAAAACCTCATAAAAAGCTTCTCATAGATTCATAAAATTGAGGTTGAACCACTGATGTCACATGGACTATTTTAAAGAGCAGGTCATACGTAAGTGTCCTAATATCGTGCTGGAGTCCCCTACAACATGCATCTAAGGTCAGAAAACATTGTAATTTTCTCAGAATATACATTTATAGAGTATTTAGTTTGAAGCAGCTTCGAGCATAATGTCTATAAACCCCTCCCTTCCATAAGCCTACTCTGCTCTGATTGGTCAGATGGCCAAGCCTGTTGTGATTGGCACAGATAGGAGTACTTGAGCAAGTTAGCGAGTGCTACCATCTGTATTGCCAAGTACGCAATTATTTTTGATGTCCGCTGATTGAAGCGACCCCAATAATGTCATATTTTGCCACTGGAATGAGAAATTTACCAGGGGAACCCTGACAAAAAGTTTGTATTTTACACCCTGGTACATGATTATTAACGGGAACTCCCTCGAAACGTGATTGGGCTAGTTTTGAGTAGCAATTGGGTGGGGTTTGTTGTGAAAACCTGGCAACCCTAGCATGCACCTTTCCATAAAAAAACATGCTCCAATCCGTTCTTAAAATAATGACATAAAAATGTTTTGTTTAACACTTATGCAGGCGAATTGTGCCCACAGCTAATGTTTAGCTGCTAAACTGTAAACACAAAACAATAATGGTGCTAAATAGAGTTTGTAAACCAAAATATGTCTAAGTTACATTTTTTATTATTCAACGATGTAATTAAAACCACAACAGTCTAAATTAATCGACCCATTCTTAGGAAACAGTGGGTTCACAGTGAATTATCAGAATTATTTCAGTAAGGCAGTAATATCGTGGTTTACCTGGAAACCTAAAGCTACGCAAGGTATACATCACATATTAGCACAAAAGACTAGATATTTTGAGCACTCACTTGAAAATGTACATATAACGTATCAATTGTACTTACAGGTTGTGGTTCAGAGACGATTGTTGGCCCAAATAAAGATTAGCAGCCAAAGAAGATAAAAGCCAAGATTAGAGAAGAATTCCTCTGTAAAACGACACACACACAACAAAAGGTTCGAATTGTATTGCTGCGGTATCGTGGAAAAAAAAAGAATTTGAACCACCGATTCTTCAAATCATTATGTTTCGGCAGTGAAGACAAAACAAACCTGCTTTCTCAGCCTGATGTAAACACTAACTAGCGGAGTGTTTGTGAGCAGGCAGGGGTTATGCTAATATGTTATCCAGTGACACAGATTGGTAACAGGCAAAGATTTGAAAATATAACAACTCATTAAGGCAATTCTGAGTCAACTCTTTGTTGGCCATAGACAATATCGTTATGTATAATGCACTTTTTTGATTAACAACTTTGCAGACTGTTTACATTGAAGGATAGCTACATTACAAACTGCAAATAAGATATTTTTTGAAAATTCATATGACCTGCTCTTTAATGATGTCCTTAATACCTTTTAGGGCCTTGAACATGGTAGTTGTGTTGCTGTCTATGCAGGGTCAAAAAGCTCTCGGATTTGTTTAAAAATAACTAGGGTGACCATACAGCCTCTTTTCCCCAGACATGTCCCCTTTTTGGACCTTCTAAATCGCTCAAAATGTCCACGATTCGGCTTTTGCTTTCAACGGTCACCATTCATTGTGTGCATTTTTGTATTAAAGCCCTCACACAATCATTCTAACACTGATTATAATTTTCGCACATCAGGGAGCCGTTGTTGTATGCAAAGTATTTAAATCTCTTTTGAATGAGCGGCTATTCACTTTCACTTTCAATTTCGCAATCACTTAAAAGATCAGATATGAGCACATTATCTGCTGAGCAGCAAATCCTCCAGCATGATTTGTCAGTCATCTCTCCTGACTTATGTCTTGACCCATGATCAGTTCAATCTGATTCCTGCAGCTTGTGTTTGATGCAGGGTTGCCAAATCCGCATTTTTTCTCCTGTGGGTTAAATGTTTGAAATTGATTGCACAGATTACATTTGACTGAAATGCTTGTATTGAAACATGTATTGAGGATTTTAAAGGGGTCACTGAATGCCATTGTCCACAAGTTGATATGATTCTTTAGGGTCTTAATGAAAAATCTGTAATATACTTTGGTTAAAAATTCTCAATGGTTGTGTAAAACAACACCCTTTTTACCTTGCCAAAATCAGCTCTGCAAAAATCAGCTCTGCTCGCCCCGCCCCTCTCTTCTCTCTTACTTTAGCCGCATTTAGCCGCGTTTAGCCGCTAAACTTGCTAACTAGCACATTATTAGGAAAGGCAATCGCAAAGATTTATAAAAAAAACCCTTATACTCACTTCTGCTGTAGGTGAAGCTGGATCACCAATGATTTACGCGAACATAGACAGATATATGTAGATCGGGAGGCGCATTTCCTTCACAAACAAACGTAATCCACTGCATCTTCAGCGGCTCAGATGTTGGGAGTAAATGACGACCACTACGTTCATTATTACATCCCGCAACACAACACCTCAATCGCTCAATTCTTGTCTAACTTACATCCCTGCATCTGCATTAAAAAATGTAGGTTGGACTGTTACAACTGATCTTAGGTAAGACGCTCATGTCAATCAACTATTGTGGGAGTGGCCTCTATGGGTGTGACGCCACAACGACAGGCATCTGAGAATGGAGTAATTTGAAAAAGGGAATATTATTTTTACAGATTAATTAAAAACCACTTAATGGATTTTTATCATTATACGGTAGATTTGTACATAAACTGCCAACACACATTAATGTTTAAACAGCATGTAAAAGTGAACTTAGCATCCGATGACCCCTTTAATATCATGATTTCCTGTAAAGCTGCTTTGAAACAATATATATTGTGAAAAGTGTTATACAAATAAATTTGACTTGACATGATGGTATCATTTCATCCTGGGCTTCTTTATGAAATCCTTTCATACATCCAAAGCTTCCAAGGACATTTTTTCTTGTTAATATCTCTGCCTTTTCATGAGTCACAGATGTAGCCAATGAACAGTTGGAATACACAGAGCCCCATAACGACTTACAATCGCTATGCCTAATCTTATTTAAAGCTTTACTTAACTAAACAAACCCTTTCATTCCAGGCTGGATTGGCCAGTGGTCACCAACAGAACAAGGTTAAAGGGCAAAGGTAATAAAATGACTCTTATCTCACTGAACTATAGAGCAGTTAGTGGGATAATGTTTTCTGATGGATCTGAGTCAGTGATAATGTGGCAATTTAATGTGTCTTTAAGTGTACTTGAGCACATCCCGTCAAAAAACAAACATAATGTTGCTATGAGCATAAAAACTTCTTTACAGAGCTTTCTATACATTATATGTTCCTGTTAACTATATGAACGTGATATGGTTTGTAACACTTTTTAAAAGCCATTTTACAATCAGTTGTATTTTCACTTGTGCTTTTATTTGAAAGAGGCCAGTTTTGTTGCCTAATTGCCAGCTTTATTTTGTGCTTCTTGATGTGCTAATTTTATTGATTGTGTGGAAACCCAAAAATAGGCACACATCGCAATGAAATGCTATGCTGCGCTGTTTACGTCTCTTTGGGATGAGGCCTTTTCACTGATGTCTGAACGAATGGAGATGCTATTAGGGGACACTTCAGAGGGGTGAAGAGCCCATTCAGAGGCCGCCTTGCATGCAGATATTAAATAGCCTTATTTTGTCTTCTAAACATGTCAGTATGTATATACAGATATGTAGATTTACCTTACTCAGTGACCGTTTCGCTGGGGCGTAATAACCCCGATCAGTTTCTGATGCAAAGTGATGTGATTGCATTATGAAGACATAATGTCATATTTCCCTATAATATGTTGGGGTGATATTTTGCAGTTTATGGGCCCTGGAGGTCATGGGAAATGATTTATGGTATCGATTTGTCTTAACTGTGCTTAAATTTATGCCGCGGACTGAAAGAGCATTTTACAAATGCAGCGTACCAAAAATATGGCTCGCTGGGTACGAGCCACAGCCGTGATTGGAATGCAGAATTAGTCAACACAGTCCTCCTAAATGTCACTCCTGCCTGCTCCTTTCATTTCTTCTCCATATCCTTTGTGGGTTGCTATAAAGCATGGTGCAGGCCCAGGACGGGTTGGCAGGGTGGCTGGTGAAAAGCATTCCTCAGGGGTTTCTTAGATCTCTGTGGCTGAGTGAGAGAGAGCAGCCAGAGGGCAGAGTGTCGGGACGCCCAGAACCAGAGGCTGTGCCCTGGAGCCTGGCCACACACACTGCCCCATGCCAGCGAGCAAAGAGAGAAAACAAATGCAGTGCCATTCTCTGAATCTTTTACCACCTCACCAGCTCGCTCAGACTCCATTTATACTGGGGAGATATTTTGTGTCTCTAATTTGAGGATACAGAACTGTGAATTATTGTTTACCACAAGTGGCTGATATCTCTGTGTCTTATTAAAGACATAGTTCACTCAAAATTGAAAATTGCTCATCCTCAGTGCCAATGAAGCACAAAAAGAGACGTTTTGAAGAATGTTGCACTGCTCTTTTTCAAACACCACAGAAGCCCCACAGACGCATCAAAATATCAAAACTCTATATTATCTATATTGTCATGTTGAGAAACATACTCGCTAAAAAGAAATCTAAATATTGAAATGATTAAACCTGATACTTTTTTGCAGACAAAAGCTAGTAGTTAATATTTATAAAGTTTTTTTTTTTTTAAAAAAAGGTTACATATTACTTAATAATCTCTCTCAAAAAACTGTAATAATTTGATGATTATGTTTAATAAGGTGTTTTGTCATAAATTATGTTTATGTTTAATGACAAATATCAGATTAGAATATCAAACAGAAATTAAAAACACGCTCATCGCAAAAGAGTTGACACACTGAAATCAGTATGTAAATTGCATTTTAAGGGCCCTAATATGATATCAGTGATGTGGAAACACGGACAGAAATTTAGTCATAAAAATTTAATTTACTGTATAAACTAAGAGTCACTTTAAGAGCATTTTACCATTTCTTTTGAGAAAATCTATCCACATATCATATACAAACAGGAACATAAAGGTCTTCACAGCAACCTGTCAAATTAAAAGTTTGGTTTAACTTGGTAACTTATTAACTTTGGTTTAGTTTGGTAAACTGTGATAGAAATATATTTCTTAATGACAGTACTACTACTAGCCTACTAATAAAATTATTTTTTTTTTTTTAAGGGGTCATCAGATGCCCATTTTGCACAAGATGATATAATTCTTTAGGGTCTTAATGAAAAGTCTATAATATACTTTGGTTAAAAATTCTCAATGGTAGTGTAAAACAACACACTTTTTACCTTGCCAAAATCAGCTCTGCAAAAATCATCTCATTCTGGTCGAG
>JAHKKF010536360.1:56712-69549 GCA_019740295.1 Labeo calbasu
ACCTCTGGAGGGTGCAACCTTCTAAATCAGACACAGCTAATAGATTTATAAACCATTCTCAGGACAGATTTGGGTGTTGCTTTGTAAATGCACAGCACTCGCAGAAATGCAGTTTGTTTAGAGCAGCATTTACTATGAAACAAGCCACTCTGACTCTGACAACACTGGATCAGGAGCTGCTCACAGTGCCGCACTTCACTCTGAAACACTCAACGCATCAGAATATACATTCATACAATTAAATCACGGCCTTTATGATCCGATAGTCATAAAAACACTTGGTGACCCTGGCTGAGATGTTAAGGGTCACCACAAGCTCGTGAAGTGCTGTCAGAAGAACTGATGCATGAAATGAATTTGGAAATGCAGCATTTTGTAGTTTGTTTAGTACTTCATTTTAGAAAAATAAGCACAGAAAATATTTCTGTGCAAATCTATCCTATAAAACTAGAATGATTTAATTTTTTTATTTTTAAAATCATCTATAGGGCAGAAAATGACTCCTAATTTAAGAATCAGGTGAGATGAAGAGTGTGACGTGAAGCACGTGTGTGCTGGAGAATGACGTCTTACTTCAATGCTGTTGATGAGCTCCAGATAACGCAGATCTCGAACCCTGATGAACGCCTGACGAGAGTGACAGAAAAACAAAAATATCATGAAACATTACAAAAATAGGACGATAGAGTAAAGCAGTGGCTGCGTGCCTCACTTTCTTGGCGGTGTGAAAATCGAGTCCCTCCAAAGCCTCTGTGGCAAGATCCCTCCAGTCATTATCCGTCACACCCAGACAGGCGATCTGATAGGCCTCCTGAAACATGCGCCGCTCCAGGTACTGATACATCGGAGCAGACTGCAGAGATCAACCGTAATGACAGTCAACTAAAACAGAGGTGCAACTTGGTCCGAGCATGTCCAAGAGGAAGATGAGGAAAAATCTCATTTAAAATGGATGTGTAAGTATCATGTTAGGATGTGTAAGTTATGTTATTGAGTAACATACAGCTTATGCAGTGCTTCTTAAACTATCCAAGACAATATTCAGATAAGCCCTCTGGAGGAGATGATGTGGTGACAAAGTTGTCAAACTTTTACAGAAATGTCTCACATAACGTATACAACCCAGTTCACCGCTGAGACCATAAACAGGCACCTATATGACACGTCATCAGGTTGTAATTGTCTGAACAAAGATGTTTCAGGCATGCCAGAAGTGTGAGGGTTCCTTCTCAGGAAACCTGTTAGATAACCTGAGACGTTTCCTTTCGAAAGGAACTCAATGCTGTGTCACTGCTTTGATGCTGTGGGAACAGGATGAAACTTTACAAAATGGAGAACAATATAAGAAGAGCAGATAATCACTCACAATCACAATTGAGCAGAATTTTTTTTCCCCAATATATCCAAATTTTAAAACAATTATACACACAAGAAGTCCACTTCTAGGTCAACAAAGTCAACAAAGATTCACATATAATGTACTCACCCCCTTGTCATCCAAGATGTTTATGTCTTTCTTTCTTCAGTCATAAAGAAATTATGTTTTTTGAGTTAAACACTTCAGGGTTTTTCTCCATATAATGGACTGATATTCTCACTGAACTCTGTATTTTGACTCAAGACAGTTAGGGTATGTCGAAAAACTCCAATCGTATTTTCTCCCTCAACTTCAAAAATCATTTCAAAATCATCCTACATCACTGCAAAGTGAACAGGCAAAGAAGATCAAACACCCTTAACAAAAAAGTTAAAACAGTGATATAGGATGATTTTGAAGTTGAGGGAGAACATGAGATGGGAGTTTTTCGACATACACTAACTGTCATGAACCACAACAAAACAGAGTTCAGCGAGAATAAGACAAGAGCGTTTGAGATTAAAAAGTACATAAATTGTATTATTTTTATGAAAATAACCGATCGTTTCGCTAGATAAGACCCTTCTTCCTCGACTGGGATCGTTTACAACCGCATTTGTGATTGTTTGAAGCTGCATTTAAACTACATTTTGGAAGTTCAAAATCTGGGCACCATATCAGTCCATTATATGGAGAAAAATGCTGAAATGTTTTACTCAAAAAACATAATTTCTTTACGACCGAAGAAAGAAAGACATGAACATCTTGGATGACAAGGGGATGAGTACATTCTCTGTACATTTTTGTTCTGGAAGTGGACTTCTCCTTTAACTGGCACCTCCATAGGTGTGTGTTTGGTTCACAATTGTAAAGAACATCAATACTAACACCACCACACTGAGAAAAAGAGCCCTGCTCAACAAGGCTGTGTAACACTGGCACACACACTTGCTGAAGCAGAATGGACCCAGGTTCCTGAAAAAGCTGATGAATGTGTGAAGAGAGGACCCCGCCTGCTGCAACACAAACATCTTGTAAGAATGAAGCCATTTCACACACCTAATAAACCAGAGTGATACCATCTGTAATGTAATGGGACAGAGGTGTTGGCTTGATGACCGCATTACCTCTGCTGGGACCACCAAATCAGACCAAGAGTTGAGTGAATTTATAATAAAACATAATAGGTGAAGCCCTTCTGGAGATTCATGTGGCAGAGGTAAAAAAGCCTGAAGTGTGACCAGCTAGCTGGCTGCAGAAGACACCCTGGTAATGTAGTCTGGTCTGGGGTATAGTAGAATAGCTTTGATCAGTTTGAGGGGAAAATCTAAGCAGGACGAGGCTACTAATGTGGCCTGCAGAATTTGGGAGATATGTAGATCCATCAGTATGTACATGGCTAGCAAAAACAGCTGCCACATACACTTTAAGCATAGTGTGGTGTAGCCCTGCTGAAACATGCTCCTGCAAGAACTCCGGGACGTTACCAACTGGGTTCACAAGCTCTGGAACTCAGTCTCAACCTCAGTTGGAGACCCGAATCTATGAGCTGCTATCCCAATGTTTCCAGATCTCTGGCCAGCGGTGAGAGCTCGACCCCTGCAGTTGAGACAGAAAGTCTTTCCGGACAGGCTATCTCTCAGGGAATGCCGTCCAGGAGAAACACTAGATATGAAAACCTGATTCAGGCTGGCCAGAACAGAGCTATGAGCACCAGACTGTTGAAGCCAACTCTCTCTCGGGAAGGGGTACACTCTCTATGAGCCCTTTGCCCAGGAGAGACCATTGACACAAGGTGGGTGAGAGACAAACTGAATTCTGCAAGCCCTTTTTATAGTCTTCAGGACCCATCAAGAGGTATGAAAGGGGTATCATCAAGGAAGTGATCAACAAGCATAACTGGAGATGATCTCTTGCTCCTCATTTGGCCTTAGTTAAGCCTGGCCAGAGTGCAAGTCACAACCTCAAGCAACCCTTCAAAAGCGACAGACTGAAAAAGCTTTGATAAAACACCTCCTTCGTGTCTGCCGACATACAACTCCTCAGCGCCAGATGCAGACAGCATTAGACCCTCGTTCTGATTAGAAGCAATTGCAGAGCAAGCTTCTGAATCCAGAACTGGAGTTGAGAAAGAGGGCAAGAGATAGAAGACACCCACCTCAAGCTCCACCTCTGCCAACTCAACATGCAATCCCCCCGATCGATGGCGCCATGCTGCCTCAACAGATGCAGGACCTGAACCACGACTCCAATCCCTTGACAAGAGAGTGGAGCTTTCTGATGATAAAGCATTCACAAAAAAAACGCAGTCAGCCCTCTCAAGGACTGACTGCTTCCATACAGATGTCACACATCTCATGCGAGTCGTTCCCTATGATAAAACGGCGTCACACACCTCCTACACCTGACATTTTCTTTTCTAACTCCTGTTCTAAGCATACACACACATTTCACATGCACTCCGCAGAACACAAAGAATCCAACGACACTGGGCTACGTCGCCCAACCACATGTCAGCCAATAAGATGTTTTTAAATATTCAGACACTGGTCATGCAGAAGCATCCCGACATAATGCAGCATTGAGTTCCAACTAAAAGGGAACTTGGAGTGACACTATATTAAAATAATTCAATAAAATAGTTTTGTATAATTAAAAGTGTCAAGAGTTATTGTTATTTCTTGTTATCAGTGTTTCAACATATGGCATAACAGGCCAAAGGCCAAAAAATGAAACTAAAACAAACTACATTTAAATTTTTAAGAACATGTTTAGGATTTACACTCAATCAGGGCTCTGAACCGGTTCAAGGAATGAAAACAAAAACCAGAAATGAGCAAATTTTGACAGGAACAGAACCAGAAACTAAATTAAATGTTATAGTTCCGAACAGAATCGAAAATTTGAAACGACGATTTAACAACGTTATTTTATCGTTCCATTTCATATTTTAAATTTGCTGTCAATCAGTCACGAATTCAAGTAGTACGGCCTAGGCAAATGTGAGCTGACACATCCCACGAATGAAATGCCTACGATCAGCTGTCAGCTCATCATAGGTATGTCGCAATGGCAATGCACCGCCGTTAGTTTATCTGAGGGTAGTGTAAGATGGATTCAACAGATCACACACACCTGCAGCACTTCTGTAAACGGAGAAAACAGAATAAAACTATAGGCTTACATAAAAAGGAATACATAGGCCTATACACGAAATATTCCACTTAAATCATTGACAGAATAACAAAACAAAAGAAAAATATGTGCTGAGTTTCGAAACATTTTGCTTCACCAGCATTTTAGTTTACATTATTTCTGAATGCAAAAATAAAATGCGACGTGAGCCTACGAGACTTGTGTTTTCCTCTCAAAACGCAATTTTATACAATGCAGCAAACATTTTTAAGTATCTTTAAAAAAAATTTTTTTAAATACTTTAATTTTTTTTTTCTTTTTGAGTAAAGAAAACGCTGTACATTATTATTATTATAATAACAATTATTATTATTATTATAGGCAAATGTTTTTTTTTTTAATAATGTTATTAACTGGTATTTTTTCTACTCAAACCGGTTTTGCAACGATAATAATACAAAGAAATGCAGGAACAGAAACATTAAAATATTGATTCTGCTCAGACTGAACCGGTTTAATTTTTTTTTTTGTTTTCAAGCCCTGCACTCATTGAAATCTGGTGTTCATTAGTATTTGACTTTTTCCTCTAATAAAAAAAGTTAAATTAAAGTGACCAGTAGTCAAGTACAGTAACCCTTACTCAGAATTTGTGCTCTGCATTTTACCAAACCAAGTGCACACACACAACAGGGAGTATTGAACACACACACACTGTGAACCAGCCACTTTGCTCCAGTGCCTAGGGAGCAGTTGGGGGTTTGGTGGCTTGCTCTGGGGTCTCACCTCAGTCATGGTATTGAGGGTGGAGAGAGCACTGATCATTCACTCCCCACACCTACAATCCCTGCTGGGAACTGAAACTCGAACCCGTGAACTTTTGGTTAAAAAAAATCTGACTCTTTAATCATTAATGCCAAAGCATACTTTGGTCCGTGTACAGTGCATGTGACACAAATTTCGGCACCACATAGGTATTGTACCACACAGGTACCATATGCAAAGTATACTTAGTTGCCTGTAACTGTCTCTCGTACCTGAGGCACCTCCACAGCGGCCATAGAGTAGACGTGAAGGCAGAAGATCTTGGATCCATTGTAACCCACCACAAAGCCCTGCAGTTTCTGCTGGTGCACTGGGAAGTTGCTGGCCTTGATGTTCAGATATCCACTGCCAGAGAAACACAGCATGTCCTCACACTGCGTGTTCCACGCCACGCTGTTCGCATTAGGCTCCTGCAAAACCAGGAAAACACAGGCACACAAACACCAGTCAGGACGCATTTGAACTCTAACCGTGCCACTGGCACGTCCGCATGTGAATTCGTCAGAGCTCATGGACAGGTTCAGGTACGACCTGGAAGAGCAGCTCCTTGGTGTGAATGTCGTACACGAGACACGTGTTGTGTTCGTCCACTACGGCGAGTTTGCTGCGTGACGTGCTCATGTCCAGACAGCGCACTGACGTGTTCTGCTTCAGCAGCGTGATGGCGAACGGGTTGTCCACGAAGATCTTCAGGATCTACACACGTAAAAATCTTTCAGGGCCAATACAAAGTTTGATTCTGAATGTGCAAACTGCTGAGACAGAAGTATTCATGTAGCACCAGATAGAACGAAAAGCATTACAAGCAGCAAATATCTATGACTTTCAAGATCACGTACAGCTCCGTTTTTCAGTCCCACTAGAAGCCCCTCTCGTCCCGACGGGCCGCCGATCACTTTGATGTAGCGAATGAGAGACTCCATCAGCCACTCCTTCTCTTTGATGGCCGTGAAGGACAAACACTGCAGCCTCTTTTCCTACACACACAGAAGACAGGTTACCTTTCTTACCTTTCTCACTCAGCATATTTATATAGTGGCCCCAAAAATATATCCTGACAACTTACAAAATGACTAAATAACAGTGTTTAATAACAAAATGGCATTTATTTGTAAGAAATCAAATACTGAAGGAAAAAATCATGAAGAACCAGTATAAACAGTGTTGAAAATGATACTGTGGTTGTGTGAGGTGATCAGGGTTAATGTGACATTATACGTTTATACATATGGCACACTTTAATCCAGTCATTTTGCATTGCATCAGGGGCAGATCTACCGGGGTGGCAACTGCCACCCTAAGAAAAAGCTGTGCCACCCCAGAATTATCACAGAATAAAATATAAATGTAAGCAGTGTTTTATGTGCTACTTTTTAGCCACAGCGATGACAGCGTAATGCAAAATAAAGGCATAAAAACACGTCTTTCAATAAATTGTGCACGGTGGTTGCACGCGCACGCAGCGCGTCCAGTGTATTCGACTTCATTTACAAATGACTCTTATGAGTCAAAAACACAAAGAGCAGCCCAGTTCACTAACGAATTGTTTTACATTTGGTCGTGAATCAGATTATTACTGCTTCTTGGCTAACTCAGATGTCCTCTGAGAAATCTAATCCCGTCCGGATATGTCTGAGATTCATCATATAATTGTTTGGTGATACGAATCTTTGACCGCTTGCTCACTTTCCCAAACCATTCATTCAATACTCAAAACAAAGACAGATTTCTCAAAAACAACGAGTAAGTTAAACATTAGGTAGCAAAACTGATGACACACCAATCAGAATCTCCTAACAATGGAGAAAGGAGAGACATGAACGAATCATCTACGTGGGTTTATACTTACATATACAGTGTAATTACAGTATACAGTACCAGTACATTAGATGATGGAAATTTCACTATTCTGTATGTACAGTAAACTGTAGCACATGTTGTAAACCTTCAAAAGTGTGACTATCAAATTTTATTTGTACTGTATATTTGCAAAACTGAGAAATGACTACCTAGACTAGAGATGTAGTCTTGTATCAGGAGACCAAGAAACTGCTACAGTACTGTATACTGTAATGAAACTGAGCCAAATGTGCAGAGATTGCTGAATTTACTTTTACATTTTATTGTTTACTGTACTGTATTGTGGTGCATACCAAGTTCACATACATTTCTTTGGCATTTGAACTTTTCTAATGCATTTCATCTGCTGCAAGATTACTTTATAGTAGTAAAATGAAAATAATTTTTCCCATATGTTCATTGCTGAATTAGAAATCGGTATCTGTAATTTAATTTGTGTTGTATACTGTAATAGACATTGAGCTGCAAAATAATTCCTGAAGTTTTTTGTTAGTGTTATTGATCTCACAAGTGTTCACAGGGCAGGAAAGTCATCGGTGTATCTGAATTGTGTGCAAGCATTTAAAGGGGTCATCGGATGCCCATTTCCCACAAGGTGATATGACTCTTTAGGGTCTTAATGAAAAGTCTGTAAAAGTCTGTACTTTGGTTAAAATTTCTCAATGGTAGTGTAAAACAACACACTTTTTACCTTGCCAAAATCAGCTCTGCAAAAATCATCTCATTCTGGTCGAGGTTGCTTTAAATGTTAATGAGCTCTGCTCGCCCCGCCCCTTTCTTCTCTCTGTGGAGTGACGAGCTTGTTTGCTTTAGCCGTGTTTAGCCACTAAACTTGCAAACTAGCACGTTATTAGGAAAGGCGATCGCATAGATTCATTAAAAAAAACCCTTATACTCACTTCTGCTGTAAGTGAAGCTGGATCACAAACAATTTGCGCGAACACAGACGGATATACGTAGATCGGGAGGTGCATTTCCTTCACAAACAAACGTAATCCACTGCATCTTCAGCAGCTCAGATGTCGAGAGTAAATGTTGACCACTACGCTCATTATTACATCCAGCAACACAACACCTCAATCACTCAATCAGAGATATTCTTGTCTAACTTAGATCCCTGCTCCGGCATCGAAACAATGGAGGTCGGACTGTTACAGCTGATTTAGGAGGGTCTGAGGTCATGTCAATCAACTATAGTGGAAGCCACACCAACAGACATCTAAAAATGGCTCGATTTGAAAAAGGGGATATTATTTTTACAGATTCATTAAAAACCGTTGCATGGATTTTTATCATTATAGGGTAGATCTGTACATACACTGCTAACACACATTAATGTTCAAACAACATGTAAAAATGAACTTTGCATCCAATGACCCCTTTAAAGTTTAAAAACATAAATAATTTGGTCAGTTAGATGTTCTAGATGTTTGCTAACGTGTTGCTAGTTGGTTGCTAGGACATTCAGGGTGGTTGCTTAGCTCTTGTTATGCAGCTGCTGGGGTGTTGCTAGATTATATGGTTGATAGTGTGTTCTGAGTGATGACAGAGATTCCCACCTCTGTTAATAACAGAAAATCAAACATTGTTTCTAAAACTGATCCAGTTTCAGTGCTTGGATATTATTATATTTTTTTTCTAAAGTTAGGAAATTAACATTAAATCATCGACATTAACATCTTAAACTTGAACTAAAACGTGATTTGTACCATCTAAGTCAGTGGTTTTCAAACCGGTCCAGGAAGCACCCCTGCCCTGCACATTTTGTATGTCTCCCTAAAGCCGGGCTCACACTACAGGATTTTTAGCCTGATTTTGCCCCGATTTTCCCCTCCCGAGAATTGGAGCAAAAATCCTGTTGATCACCTCGATCGGTCCCGATGTTCGGCACACATTATCTGGTAATGTGAGACGTTCACAGATCGAATCTTGCACCTCCCGATCTGCTCGCACACAAATCGGGGCCACACCGATTAATATCAAACTTGTTTGATATCTAGGATTTTAAATCGGGATGATCACGGCTATGATTACATCAGTACTTTCACAACAGCCAATGCCCGACTGCAAAACAGCTGCTGTACGTCCACTGGATAGTGGAGATGGAGGAAACTGCTTCTTATGTTTTTGTAGTAACACTGTCTGTATAATATGTTGAAAAAAATACCACAACCGCATGAAGCAAGGAAAGCTCTGGAGTGAAAACATCTCAGTTTTCAACATAGTAACTGTATAAAGCTGTTAGCAAGCTAGCTAACATATGTAAACAATAGTTGCTGAAATGATGATCTGTTGCGTAAGATCACGTGAGCCGCTCCCTCCGTCATGATAATCTTAATAATATCTTGTAGTGTGTGATGCGCCACAATTTTAAAATCTTGTAGTGTGTGCATGTTTAAGATTTCAGGGGAGATCATCTGCAAAGATTCTCCTTATGTGTGTGCTGAAACCAGATTTCATAATCGGTTACGATTTTTAAAATCCTGTAGTGTGAGCCCGGCTTTATCAGACACACTAAATTCATGTTGTGCAGTTTCTACTAACGAGCTGATGAGTTGAATCAGGTGTGTTAGATGAGGGATACATACAAAATGTGCAGGGCAGGGGTGTTTCCAGGACCAGTTTGAAAAATAGTAATTTAATAGAACCACATGTCTTCTTTAGTGATACAAGCTCAGAAACATTTATAACCTGTTGAAGTTTTATATATATATATATATATATATATACATATATATATATATATTGTTTATTGACTTGGTACCATGATGGATATTAAATTTTTTTTTTTACATTTTAAACAGTAAGGATGAT
Organism: Labeo calbasu; assembly: GCA_019740295.1. Lineage (NCBI taxonomy): Eukaryota > Metazoa > Chordata > Actinopteri > Cypriniformes > Cyprinidae > Labeo > Labeo calbasu. The sequence goes on from JAHKKF010536360.1 coordinate 66,701, forward strand.
TACTTAATGGCAATGCAATATTTGTGAACACAACTGTGTATGTCAGACTATAAATCACCAAAAACTATGCAAGGGGGCTTGCTTTAGTGTTGCCACCCCTCATGGACCCCATGCCACCGCTTTGGCACCCTAAAAATTATTTTCTAGATCCACTCCTGCATTGCATTAAAACATCTGATCCGTTCACGCATTTCCTCAGTCGAACCCATGACCTTGCCATTGTCAGCATCTGTGACGAGGGTTGTGTATGATGTGGGATCATTCATGTCACTTAGACAGCTCAGTGTCATCAAAAAATATTAATCAAACTGAACTTTTAAAACATAAAATGTATGTAAACAACTCGCTTGCATTTTTTACTTGAGGAAATAGACTGTGGCTTTTTTCTGCCAGATGTTATAAGCACAGTTTCGAACTTCAGAAGCTGCCTGTACTAAAAAGACGACCTTGGATCTCAAATTTGTTTGAGACTTGCAAAATATGTTTGGTTTATCACCAAACAACAGATGTTTTCACTTTTCTGCACTGATCACCCACTGCTGTTACTGAACGCTACACATCGAGCTGCTCCAAATCACTCTACGTTTTCACTTACAGCAATCAACTGAAAACCAAGTCTTACTAAGTCCAGGAAATGGTGGATAAAATTGGGGCTTCTCAACGTCACTACTGGTGGGTTAGTCAGTTATCTCGCTGCTGAAAATGAACAAAGACATTTGTTTTGCTCTTCCTCACTAAAGGGGCCATTTGGAAGTCGTAAAGTCGCTGAAGTGCTGATAGTTATCAAGGCCTGCTGGATGAGATGTTTAGACGTGGAGGGTCTGCCGAATGTCAGAAGGGAGCGAGAGAGAGCAGCTGGAGTCCACTGATCTCACATCTGCTTTAGTTATGTGCTAAAGGATTTCTCTGGGCTTTGCTCTTGAATTCTCCTGCTGGACAATCAGGCTCACACCCTCAATACCTTCTCTCTCTCTCTCTACCCTTCACTCATATATCCATGCACATACATACTGCCAACCATGGGCGACATTTGACTCTTGAGTCAGAGGGAGGCAAGAAAAAAAAAAAAAAGAAAGCCAAACAAATATCTTTTTTGGATAAGCATTAAAACAATGCCCTACCATATTGCATCGCACCAAAACAGTCAATACAGCAAAATCAAGAATACTTTAAAGAGGTTGCCAATGTTTACTAAACTGTGGCTTTTGACTCTTGTTGCTAGTTTGAATATGGCAATGCTTCCCGTTTTAAGTGTCAGTTGATGGCCGTTTTGATTTTTAACCAGAAATGTGCATGCTGCTTATCTAATTTTCAGATATAAACTCGCAATTCTGAGAAATGAAGTCAGAATTGTGTGATATAAACTCGCAATTCTGTGAACATATCAGTCTTTTTTTTTCTCCTCAGGACTGGACTTTATAACTCACAATTGCGAGTTTGTATCTCATAATTATGAGAAAAAAAAAGTTAGAATTGTGAGATAAAAAGTCACAACTTTTTTATTTTTCATTCAGTGGCGGAAACGGGCTTCCATAGATTACAGCCAATATAGAAAGCCAATTCCTTTAGCACTACTACAAAGCGTCACTCATCTTTGTTCATCGCGATCTTACAAAGTTCCCTTATAATCAGTGAAGCTCTCTAAACTACACATCGCGTCTGCACTTCGTCAGTCATGAGATGATTCACCAGCGTGCAAAACTGCACTTCAAATCCGATCCAGCCCTTTCAGAGGTGAGTGAATTCTGACAAACTAAAACGTTTCTGATTGGCCATTACGTTCAAGAAATCAACAGATGTCTGTGATTGGCTACACTGTTCAACGCTGCAAAAACACGTTTGATAGTTTGCAAGTTTGCAAGTCTTTCGTTATTTTTGCTTTCGTTTAAGGGTATTTAGCACCGTCTAGTACCCCTGTACAACCAGGCCTGGGTTAGGCCAACCGCTCCAATTGCAGCGGGGCTGACATCGGGGATTCAACGACTTGGCTTTCTTTAAAGACTGTGTTTATCATGACAGGAGGATGAGAAAATGAATGAAGAATGAGGAAATACATTTTCAGTATGGAGTGAATTTAATGCCAATATTTAAAAAATTAATCCAGCGTTTTGCAAATAAACACAATCTGCTTTGCAAAGAAAAAATGTGACTTTCAAACAAATGCAAAGTGATTTGCAAATACAAATATACATATATACATATGTTGATACAGTTGTTCAACAGTTAAAACAACGCAGGGGTATAATAACAATATATCATCACAATGCATTGTAAAACTGCAATGCCTACACGGGTGAAGACACACTCTGGACAGCAAAGAATCTTCTCGGAGTGACTCAGATGACGAATGTTTGCATTCTGAAGAGCCGCTAATATAATTCCTGACAGTAGCCTTTGATTCTTAACTTCATGGGTTAAAATGTTGCTCAGATATATATAAAAAGCTACATATTTTTAGATGGATTTTTCCAAACAGGCTATTGTCAGAATAAAATCTGTATTCATAGTTAACTATTGGTTGAAATATGAAATATCTCCTTAAAGGCCACTTTTAGTTTTAAATGTTGTACAAGGCGTATATATAAACGATGCTATATGTAAACATAAATTTAATGATAAACTATGATATCCCTTATGAAAATTAAAGTTGTTTTACTCTAGTAAAAGTGTGGTAACCATGTTTTTTTGCAGGTTACCATTTCTATAATGGCAGCTTTACTACAAATACCATGGTCTGTATTTAGTAAAACTATGGTTAATTTTCATAAGGAATATTAATGTAGATTATATTTCAGTACATTTACATAGCTGAATCACAATAAATCTCACCTGAACTTAAACTAGTTTGA
>JAHKKF010536361.1:0-13500 GCA_019740295.1 Labeo calbasu
CAAAAAACAACACAATACTACACAATTACTACACAAATCGTATGTGCTTCTTTTGATGTATTATCATATGGAATACCACAGGACATTTTTGTAAGGGCGAACAGATCCCCTCAGCCTGAAAAGAGTTTCAATCAAAGTGGAAATCTTGACATCCACCAGAAAATTCACACTACAAAAGAGCCATGATTCTGGTTAGTTGAGCCACATTTGAAGCTGTTGTAAATTACTCTACAAACATACACCTCATTGTTTGTTGCCTGTGTGTTGCTCGGTAACCACTTTGTTGCAACCACAAAAAGCATGTTACATGCTTTTTGGAAGTGGATGCAATCAGAACAAGTGCATGAACTGCAAAAAGGTCATTCACCCTATTTTTGGGTAAGTGTTGTATGGTGCTCTAGGAGTGTTTTCAGTTGGAGGGTCATCTCCTTCTTCCCCACCACCAGCCTATTCTTGGCTGGTCCATAGACACTCTAGATGAAAGAGAGGAGAGTTTTACAATTACCTTGTGAGTTTTTTGCTTTGTAAATGACAAAAGTATTGAACAAACCGATCTGCAACAGATATGTGACAAATTTCTTTGTGTACTTGTGTGATTTTCTGACAAAAGGGTAGTACCCAATGTTCTGATCCAATTTGTCAGCTCCATTCATTGCATTGTATTCCACAATGCATGCTGGTTTTTGCTTTGCAATTTTTTTTCTTGGTGGCCTCTCTGCCATAACTAAACTTCTTCCATGTTGTTCTCATTGCATGTTGTGACCATTTTCACTGTTTGTTTGTCTCGCCATGCCAAGACCATCACATTGGCAGTGTGATGCATGACTGTTTCCCCAATCCTAATGCTGACCCATATTTGAGATCTCGAATGACTAATTGTCATTTCCTAATTGTACCACAGACATGGGTTTTCAAATCATGTAGGTGCTTACTCTGTGGTACAGAGTTGTAAAAAATATCCATAAATAATCTGTAACCATGACCTGCTGGGCGAACAAGAAGAGAGACAGCTGTGTCTTTCAGTAGCCTGTTTCAGAATCACACAAGATGCAGGATTTTATTCCATATTTGATGGATTTTTGAGGATTGTACATCCAGAAACCTAGGCGCCCACACCACAGAAGCATACCCTCATCAATGCAAATGTTTGTGTTACACTGATACATTTCACAGAATTTGGACACAAGGTAATCTTAAACAGGGGAGACTTTGTACAGTTTGTCAGTGTCATTGGCTGGTTTTGATTTATTATCATTGAAGTGAAGAAATCTGCATATGATTTTAAACCTGTTCCGAGATATGACCTTGCTGAAGTAGGGGGTAGCTAACATTTCATCTGTTGACAAGTACACATCAAGTTGAGGCTTATGAATGATACCAGTGAGGAAAAAACAGCCCCAGGAAATTTTTCATTTCATTTGACAGGCTTCCACGGATGGATTCTAGCATGTTGTAAAGTACTGTCCATAGCCTGAATACACTGATCTGCATACAGGGTGGTCTGATCAACAATGTTCTGAATCAGTACATCAGAAATGACCAGCTCAATAAAGTCTTCAGGTTCTATTGAATCAAGAGCAGCATCATCACTGACAGGCTCAGGATTCTCAGTGAAGGGAAGGTTTTTTGGCTGCTAGTTCATTTCATGGCACTCATGAACAGGTTCAGGATCTTCAGCTGGATGGTTCACAGCGGACCCGGTTGATGTGCTTCACGTGTCCAACCTCTGCCTCGTTGCTGTGCTCTACCTGTAAATAATTATATGAATAACTGAAATTACATTCAGTAAACAGAACAGACAAACACACATATGCATACATATGTTTACATACACACACAAACACATATACATATGTTTATATACATATTTAGATCATGCACACACACACACACACACGTGTATATATATATACAGAATCTCACAAAAGTAAGTACACCCCTCACATTGCAGCAATCATTTTGGTATATCTTCTCAAGGGACAATACTATAGAAATGAAACTTGGATATATTTTAGAGTAGTCAATGTGCAGCTTGTATAGCAGTGTATATTTACTGTCCCCTAAAGATAACATACAGCCATTATTGTCAAAACAGCTGGCAACAAAAGTGAGTGAACTTGTCAAAACTGTGTCCAAAGTGTCAATATTTGTTAGCATGGAATTCACCAGAGCTGCACAGGTTGTTGCTGGGATCCTCTTTAAATCCTCTATAATGACATCATGGAGCTGCTGGATGTTAGAGACATAGTGCACATGGTCACCTTCTGCTCGAGGATGCCCCATAGGTGTTTGTAGGGTTCAGGTCAGATCACCTTCACCTGCACCTTCCTCAGCAAGGCAATTGTCATCTTGGTGGTGTGTTTGGGGTCATCATCATGTTGGAAAACTGCCATTTGACTGTTTTTTGAAGCCAGGTTCTGCACCTGATGCACAGAACAAGCACTCAACTTCGTCAGTCGACCCTTGCGAGGCCTATTTCGAATGGAACCCATCTTGGAAAACCTCTGTATGACCCTGGCCACAGTACTGTAACTCAGTTTCAGGTTGTTACTGAACCTCTTTTAACCTAGGCTATCTTTGTGGAGAGCAACAATTCTAATTCTCAAATCTTCAGAGTTTTTTTGCCATGAGGTGCCTTATTGAACATCCAGTGGTCAGTTATGAGAGAATTGTACTCAAAGCACCAAATTTTAACTGCTCTAATACAAGATACACAACTTTGTATGGACCTGTCACGCAACCAAAAACATGAACATGATGAATAGGACATGTGGCTTTGCATGGGTAAATGACATTACTGCTGTTATCACTTAGGGTGTACTCGCTTTTGGTGTCAGCTATTTTGACAATAATAGCTGCATGTTAAGTTATTTTCAGGAGACATTAAATATACACTGCTATACAAGCTGCACACTGACTACTCTAAAATATATCCAAGTTTAATTTCTATAGTATTGTTCCTTAAGAAGATATACTAAAATTGCTGAAATGTGAGGGGTGTACTTACTTTTGTGAGATACTGTAATTGACTTTGTATGCTAAAAATCATACAATACTTTTTCTTATTTGATAACATTTTATAAAAAACTGCACACCATTTGTATCTTGATTGTCTTGCTGATCACTTTTTCGTGTCTGGTACCCTGCAAACTCATTTTAAATGGTGAATTTTTTTTTCCACCCTAATGACATTAGTTTGCTATTTGTCTTCTATCCTTAATACCACAGCTAAATCCAAAAACCTTGGCAACTGACTTGTTGCTCTCTGCGTTAACCGACAATAACTTTCCCAGGATTGTGGGATATCACAGGAAGTGAAGCTAACACTGGATTCAAACATGCATTGATGCCTTTATATCATGAAACGTGTCCTCCAAATGCAGCATTTTCCAGTTTTTGGATGCAGCCGATGACTAAGTTGAGACTCTTGAGCAAGGCACCGAAACTATAACTGTTCCCTGGGCGCCGTAGCAAAAGTGGCTGCCCACTGCTCCGAGTGTGTGTGTGTGTGTGTATACTTGTTTTTGTTAAATTTTGGGGACCAAACACAAGATATTGTAAAACAGGGACTGAAAAATTATATTATTAAATATTATAATTTAATATGAATTTGAAAATTGAGTGAATTGTGAATTATAGTGCTCAATACATATCTCTGGGTTGTATATTGAGGTCTTATAACTTCTTTTATTAAATATTATCTTAAAATCTTATGTTTTTCTTAAAACTTACTCTTTTTTATCAATTCTTTTAATTTCCATTAATTCTGCTACATTTTTGCCTTAAGGATCTTAATTTTTCTGCTTCAGTATTCAAATTTCATGACAGCAGTAGACAAACTCACTGCATGTGCTACAGCTATCATACCTATGGCTATAAAAGTAAAAAAAAAATGTGAGTGATAAATGATTCAACAAAAGGAATCCTTATCACAACACTGTAAACTTATCATACCAAAGATAAAAAAGAATCAATGTGTGCTCTTTGGTCTTGTGTGTTTATTTATCTGTGGAGAAAGCAGGTGCTGAGTCTACGAGACTAACTAAAGTTTCACTCTGCACAAATCCAGTTGATCCAGCCCACAGTTCGGGGTTAGGGCCTTAAATTTGAGGAGAGAATTTATTTAAAAAAAAAAAAATTATAACAATACAATAAAGATATTAGATGTTAATGGTAACCAAAACACACCCTTTATTCTAACCTTAAAGGAAAAGAATGGAAAGGATGTGACGTGAGGCCAATTATGGTGTCCCATAATCAGAATTTGTGCTCTGCATTTTACCCATCCAAGTGCACACACACAGCAATGAGTAGTGGACAAACACACACAGACGTTTGTTTTTGTGAATTGTGGGGACTTTCCATAGAGCACACATTGATTCTTATTTATCTTTGGTATGATAAGTTTACAGTGTTGTGATAAGGATTCCTTTTGTTGAATCATTTATCACTCACATTTTTTTTTTTTTACTTTTATAGCCATAGGTATGATAGCTATAGCACATGCAGTGAGTTTGTCTACTGCTGTCATGAAATTTGAATACTGAAGCAGAAAAATGAACATCCTTACGGCAAAAATTTAGCAGAATTAATGGAAATTAAAAGAATTGATAAAAAAAGAGTATTCATATTAACTTATAATAATATATAATAATATAATTTTCCAGTCCCTGTTTTATAATATCTTGTGTTAGTTTGTACTATGACCTGAATCCACCTGAGTACAGAAAGAAAAAAAAAAAAAAAAAGAAAGACTGGTCTTTGACCTCTGTAAAATCACTCCACCCAACACTTGCTGCTTTCATCAAGAAGAACAACAACTTTAAATGCAGGAAACTTTACAGGTAATCTTTGAAAGACCCTTTTTATGTCACTTTGTTATGAAACATCATTATAACATAGAACACACTAAATAAACCATTTGGTTTAATCATGAATGTATTTAACAACTGCGTAAGCTGTAGTAACCAGTTTTACTTAACAGAATTTAGTCATCACCGTCAGTTGTGTTGAGTGTTAGCAAATAACTAACGCATTTGTAATAAAATATTATCTTCAGATTATGCTGTTGTAATCAGAGAAAACTGCAGAATTAAGGCCAAACTGTTTTTATTTTAAAAATCTATATTTTACTCATGATGTAAAAAAAAGCAAACAGTGTTACTGAAGGAAAACCTCTGACATAAATTAACACAGTGATTTCAGCAGAGGTGAAGGTTTGTAGACATATGAAAGTATTAAAGTCAGACTAGTCTGTAATAAGTGAAGCTGGTCATGCTGTTTGTGGAGTTGTTTATCATCCTTTGTTTTTGTTCCATGAGGCAAACAGTAGACATGTTTTATAGCTCTTTTTATTTTTTTATGGTTAGTTACAAACAGTGCAAAAAAGCTTACAAAACCATTATATGTTATATTATTGTAATGTGTTTTGTACTGTAATGTTGTCTAAGCGGTGAACGAGACGTGTTTGACCCTCCACCACCGCTGTCTCTCATAGCACTTTGTGGATTCTGCTCTGGTTGTCTGTGGTTTTAATAGAAAATTGTATGTTACTATAGAATTTGACTTTTGTTTGTATAGTGTATAAGCCTAACAGATTGATCAAAACAAGTGACTTCATTATTATGTTGCATTAATAAATAAGTTACTTATATAAGTGAAATATAAACTTAAATACTTAAATACATAATTTATTAACTTAAAGGGCACTTATTATGCACCTATTACAATCATAATACTCCTGCAGAGTTTTGTTCCAACCCTGCTTTAAAACACACATTATGCTGTTTTCAAATAAGCCTGAAGGACTTATTAGTTGGATCAGGTATGTTTAATTAGGGTTGCATCTAGACTCTGCAGGGTTCTTGGTCCTCCAGGAATTGAGTTTGACTGGCATAGCATATACATCTCTGCTTTGTAAACCTACAGCAATAAACAATTGGTAGAAGCAACATGACTGACAGCTAGAGAACCAGTTGTACACAGAACAGGCGTACGCATGGGAAGAGAACACTCTGAAAGTGGGACGAAATTGCTTGATGGTGTTTGACTCGACAGTGCAGGGAAGACATGTTTGCTAGCACCACCAAACTAACAGTGCAGCGTGGACTTATTTCACTGGCATGGTGCAGATCAGTTAAAATACTTTGATAACATACGCACACAAATACGTTTAAGATGTTATCTAAGCACTTTAACGACATGACATTCACAAAGCAGTCTGGAGTAAAAATGATCTGCGCAGACATAAAGGTATTTAGTTAGATTTTGAGGCATAATACCTTGAAAAATAAAAGTAATCCACTGCGTCCTCAGTGGCTCAGATGTTGTTTTGGCAAGCTTCCCTTGGTAAAATTCGCATTCCACAAGCTAAATATCACGTTTTTGAGGTCGCTTTAACCTGCGGACATAAAAAACAACCTGCGACAACAGTTTTACAGTAGCTCAAATCTGCATGAAAACGGCGGACTTGGCAACACTGGTGTGTGTGACATTGCCACTCTTTTGCCTGGCTAGTTTCTCCATAGGTGGCTAAGATCAAACAACCACATAAACAGCTATGCTACATTCAATATAAAAAAAGATTTAAAAAAATGTCTGAGACAGTTTGGTCTGTTTAGGAAACATTTGCGTTTATTGATATTTGGGCAGAGAGAAGCATTTGTGGGTATAGAGTGTATGCACAAGACTTAACTTTGATAAGAAATCAGAAATATTTTTTTATAGACTACCGAAAGCCACAGAAAAGTGAAGCAAATGAATTGCTGCAGTTCACAGAAACAAACTAACTCTAGGTGGCAAAACACGTCATGTTAATATGTCGAATTTTGAAGTAAAATCATACCCTATATATTAGATTACAATATATATCGTACTGACAATTCATCAATTAAATATTTACCATCTTGTATTATGCATAACTGGATGTTTTTAAATAAATACTGACAAAAACTATATACATTTTTGGGCTGGACAAATGATGGTAATATAACATTGATATAAGTGATTACATGGATTTAGACCAACCTGTTTTATATTTACAAAATGCGTTGACAGGCAAATCGGTTTTATTTATTTCTCCGGTGTCAAAATCAGACACATATAAATGTCGGAAACACGATTCCTGGCTGCATATCAATATCCATGGACCACTGAATATATGGTAAGTTGTAACGAATACTGTATTGAGTACAACACCCTTTAATCTAAACTGATAATTATTTGTTTTACTCACGTTTTCGCAGCTTCCCTATTAAATACATTCATGCAGCAGTTCTTTTGCCACTCAGTCTGGCTGGCGGGAAAGTGACGTCAATGCATACCCTCTATACCTGTCGTCGCCTTCTGTTTATTTTATTTTTCACATGAAGAGTTGTGTCCTTTTTTCTGTTATTTAAGAAAGTAAATATCATAAAAAAGGAGCCCCAAAAACAGAAATATCTAATCATCATTAATATCACTGTTTACAATACATTGGCATTACCAAGGTAACGACTAATGCATTTGTATTACATTCCAAAGAGCTCCGTTATCAGCACCACAATGGAAACCATCTCTGTGCTGATTGGCCTGGATCGGCATGGAATGGAATGGTTAAGCAAAGAGAGAGCAAAGAGGCCCAATAGTGGAAAAGTAACTTAAGACCATGCAGGACTATCAGTCAGCTGCTGTGGGTGGGGCCTAAACAATCTGATGTCACATCGCTTAGAGAATCAAAATGGCATGGCTAGTGAGACTGATTTGGTTTAATGGGGATTAAAATATAAGGGGTGGGTGGATTTTTATCATTGTAGGGTGGTTGTGTTCACACACTGCCAACATACATTTATGACCAAACACCATGTAAATTGGATTTTACATTATAAGTGCTCTTTAATACATGAAGCATTTAATGAAATACGATTAAATATAGACAAATATGGATTAAAAATTCACTCTATAGCTCTGTAAATATTTTTCCAACTTTGAGTGTTTGATACAGTTATCAATTGTAACGGGACTCGACAAAAGCATGGGTAGGTCCAAGTGCGAGCTTTATTGTACAGATCGTGGCAAGACAAAAGTGTAATCCAAAAAACATGCAAAAAGATCAAAATCCAAGAGAGCAGTCCAAAGAATAAACAAGGCAATGAAACAAGGCAAAACTATGGCAAAAAAAAAAAAAAAACAAGGAAAAACTATGACTATGAAACAAAACAATGACCATGGAAATAAAAAAAACAAGGCAAAAACGCTTGGTAGAAAATGCTTGGTAGAGTCCACACAGGCAAAACAATACTTCACAAACTCCTGTTTGGCATGGCCCTCCTTAAATGGCTGCCTAACAGGAAGCCACCAAAGAAGCAGCAGACGGAGCTGTAACAGAGTACATAGGCAAGGGCTCCCTCTGCTGGCGTGGCGTTACAGAATCCCCAACTCCTGGTGCTCAAGAAACAACAGTCCAGGAGGGTGGGGGAACAGAGGTAGACCAGGGGGTGGGATGGGGGGCCAGGTCCATGCAGAGGAGGTGGGCCTGGATCATAGCGCAGTGACAGTGAAGCACTGGAGGACCTGGGCCATGGAGCAGGGGCAGACAGTGAAACACTGGAGCAGAAGTCCACCATGTTAGATTCTGAGGAGCCATGGCGTGGCAGGCGGAGCAGCGGGCCATGGCGGAGCAGACAGGAACAAAGATCCCCACAATGGAGCAGACAAGTCCAAAGATCTTCACGGTGAAGCAGATGGACCACTTCCTTGGCCGTGATGGAACAGGCAGAGAATTCATGATTGGCCTCCTTGGCCGTGACATGGCAGGGAGACAGCTCAGAGGTGGCCTGGTTTATAGAAGGACACCGCGCCCTTAGGAGGTTCTGCAGCCGGAGCTGCCACCTCCAGGGGCACTGGCGCAGACTCATGGTTAGACGAGGCCTCTGGAGCAGACTCGTGGTCAGACGAGACAGTGAGTTCATGAATGGATGCCGCCTCCTTGAGAGGTTCTACAACATAAGCTGACACCTCTGGAGGCACTGGCGCAAATTCGTGGACAGGAGGAGCCTCTGGCACAGACTCGTGGACAGATGAGACCTCAGGAGCAGACTTGTGGTCAGATGAGGCCTCTGAAGCAGACTCGTGGTCAGACGAGGCTCTATACGATTAGCTGAGACATGACGCAGCTCTAGGAGGTAAGAGGAGATGTGACGAGGCTCTGGTTGAACAGCTGCGACGTGACGTGGCTTTGGAAGGTCAGACAGGACCTGGCGAGGTTCTGGCATGACGGCCGTGGCTTGGCGAGGCTCTATGATAGCAGCCATGTCGTGAAGAGGCTCTGTTAGGAGCGCAGCTGTGTCTTGACTTGACTCAGGGAGGTCTGCTGTGACTTGACTTGACTCAGGGAGGTCTGTCATGATTTGACTTGACTCAGGGAGGTCTGCCGTGACTTGACTCAGGAAAATCAGCTGAAACTTGACTTGGCACTAAAAGTGCAGCTCTGACTTGACTTGACACCAGAGGATCAGCCATCACTTGACTTTCTTTGGGGGATGGCAGACGTATGGCAGACATGACGAGATTCTGATGAGATGACCTTGGCATGGTGAGGCTCAGGTAATTTTTCCTCCAGGTAACTGGGTTCGTTTAATCCATGGCAAAAAATGTCCTTAAGCGCCACATCATTGAAAGCCACCAAGTGGCAAAGTCCATGATATAATCCTCAATAGAGTGATTACCTTGACGAAGATGAAAGAGGTGTGATGCTGGATCCATGGTTGATCTGTATTCCGTAAGCTGCTGGATCTGTGGGTGGCGAAGTATTCTGTAATGTGACTTGAGAAAAGCGTGGGTAGGTCCAAGTGCAAGCTTTATTGTACAGATCGTGGTCAAGACAGGCAGGGTCAGACACCAGCAAACAGTAATATCCAGGGCAAGACAAAAGCGTAATCCAAAAAACATGCAAAAAGGTCAAAATCCAAGAGAGAAGTCCAAAGTAATAAAGAAACAAGGCAATGAAACAAGGCAAAACTATGACTATGAAAAAAAAAAAAAAACAATGACCGTGGAAGTAATAAAACAAGGCAATGAAAGAGGGAAAATGCTTGGCAGAGTCCACAGAGGCAAAACAATACTTCACAAACTCCTGTTTGGCATGGGCCTCCTTAAATGGCTGCCAAACAGGAAGTCACCAAAGAAGCAGCAGAGGGGGCGGTAACAGACAGTACATGGGCAAGGGCTCCCTCTGCTGGCGTGGCATTACATCAATGCAAACTGAAGTACCCTACTTTTGTTACAATCTATCCCATAGGTTTTTTTGTTTGTTTGTTTGTTTTAATTATTATTATTATTTTTTTAAAGATTGTGATAGTGTTTTGCACCATAAATAATATGAAAGACAAAACTGTCAATGTAATAAATCCATTTCAGTCTTAGGTATTACTCATGTAGTGCCTTTCTTAAAAGAGAAGTTCACTTCCAGAACAAAAATGTACAAATAATGTACTCACCTCTGTGAAGAAATTGTTTCTTGAAATAACATTCCAGAATTTTTCTCCATATATAGTGGAGTTCTATGGTACCTGCCTTACAAAATAGTTTCAATGCAGCTTCAAAATGCTCTAAACCATCCCAGCCGGGGAAGAAGGGTCTTATTTAGTGAAACGATCGGTATTTTCCAAAAAAAAGTACAATTTATGTTTACAACTTTTTAACCTCAAATGCTCACCTTGTCTATTCTCTATTCTCTGTGTAATCAATACAATACAATTGTATTGTACAGTCACTACAGCACTGTTTTAACTTTTTTGTAAAGGGCGTTTGATCTTCTTTGTATGTTCACGTTGTAAACACTGGGTCAGTAGTTCTGCAGTGATGTAGGACAATTTTGAAGTTGTAGGAAAAAATGAGATGGGAGTTTTTCGACAAACCCTAACTGTACTGACCCAGATTACACAGAGTACGCATTGCAGAGAATAGACAAGGTGAGCGCTTGAGGTTAAAGTATATAAATTGTAATTTTTTTCAGAAAATAACCGATCGTTTTGCTAGATAAGATCCTTCTTCCTCAGCTGGGATCGTTTAGAGAGAATCGCTTTACATTTATTTTCCTCTTAAAAATACTCACAATGAATATTTGCTTCAAGAAACATTTAAACACATTTTGCATTTCATAAAATAATTACAATAAATAAAACCATGATATTGTTTATGGACTGTAACATTGGATTTGTCAAAGCTGATGAGCAGCGTTTGTGTGTGCGTGCATGGTTGTGCATTTATGATGTCACACCTCTGCAGAAAAAAATAAAATGCAGCACAGAAGGCAGATGCAAAATGCCTACTGAAAGCCATTTCATAATATTGTAGTAAATTAACTATATAGCAGTTGACACTGCAATTACTTCTACTGCTATACTTCATATATATTATGAAGTATTTTTAAATTAAATTCTCAAAAGGGATCAATTCCCAAAATTGTTGTTTTTTTTCTCCATGTAATTTTACAAAGCAGGTATCCCAGCGTCCACCCACATTTATATGAAGTATGGAGTCAGTTCTGCTAATATTAAAAAGTTACATATGACTTCTCATTAGCATTAATAAACATTATCATAATGGCATTTTTTCATCAATATTCTTTATATATAATAGGAAAAGACAGTTTATTCATAAAATCTTCATATGAAAGCTAATGAGCAGCAATAATAATAATAATAAAATAAAAAATCCTTTATCCTTCCAACTCTGTTAATAAAGACATTTTCTTTTAACTGTAATATAAACATTAATCTATAAAATACATACTTCATGTATGGAAATGTTATGTACATAACATAATTTCCAAGCCTTATGACTCGTTGTTGAAATTAGACAACATCATAGGAAATTTACTAATAGAATTATCACACGATAACAAACAACATAAATGGAATAAAAAACCAAATTGAGTCTGATTTAAATAAACAGTTTGTAAGCCATTCTACTTTAAATGAATCATTTAAATGAAAAAAAAGAATACAAAAAAAAAGAATAAAAAATCCAAAAGCTTAAATCCACTTTCATTACTTGGTCTCTGGAGGACTTCTTTTTCTTAAATGATGATGTTTGTTCCTCCAAACAAATTTAATATTATTATTATTTTATTTTATTTATTTATTTTTTGACATGTTGAATCTTGAACAAAAAGAGATAATGCGGAATAAACAAATCTAGATACTAGTTAGTAAAACTCTACCTGTAATACTCAGATCTCATTTTGTAACCAATTTTTGAAGATATTTTGAGCTTTTTTAAATTTAGGTAAAAAATTTAGTTCTTGTCTCTCAGCCATGTCTTTGGTGACCATTAACACCAGTTTATTCTAAAGCTAAAGCTATATTTGGATTTAATAGTAAAAATTAGGTTATTCCAAAATATATCATATAATATATAATAAATAATATTTTTACTTTGTGTGAATGTAAATTTTTGTTTTTGAGAAAAATCATATATTTGATTAATATCAAATCAAAATGTAAGGTTTTAACCAATTCATAAATATAATTTGAGAAAGGAAAAAAAAAATAAATAAAAAAATAAAAAATAACGAATTATTTAAAAGTTGGTCCAAAGTTTATTTTATTTTTTTTATTTTGTGTGTGTGTGTGTGTGTGTGTGTGTGTGTGGAACTACTTATGTAGTTTTTGTGATAGTTTTTCTCTTCCAGCTAGAGTCAGTGGTGGAGAACTGTTCAAATCCATTATGGATGAAACAAAAACATCTGGAGATGAAGATTTTTTTCCAGGATGCAGGTACTTTGTGTGTGTGTGTGTGTGTGTGTGTGTGTGTGTTGGCATATGTGGTTTATGAGACCAATTTTCAGGTTTACACACCAGCATTACAAGACCAATCGGTTTATGAGACCACTTTTAGTGGTCTCGTAATTCGGGAATTTTAAATTGTTATAATTATTGACTAATAATAATTGAAATAATTATTAATGCTTATGTGGTTACTTAATTACTGCTTTTAGTCATTAATGTTGCTATTTTACTGTTATGACACCCCCTACCTTTTTTATAACCTTTACAAATATGTCCTCTTAAACCATGATGTGTATGTGTGAAGTCGGAACAGTGCCCCTGTAGGTGGGAATTGGTATTGCAAAGTATACACATTGGCGCCAAATTATACACGTATTGCCGGGAAAAAACAGACACGCAGCGTACGTCAATAAGATTTGCCGCGTATGAGTAAACAACGCAGCAGAACAATCTACGGAGAGAAGTAAGTACTTAATATGGTTTCTTTTTTTACATATACATTAAATCTGCTTCCGATTCTTTTAATAAATGTACAGAACTGCTAAACATTGCGTCTAAAACACGCGATTTTTTTTTCCATTTTATCATTTATCACACTTAAAATAATGCAGTATATTGAGATCTGAATAAGCACAAACTGCTCAAATGATGCTGTCTGTGCGGTCGCGGGAGTTGACGCGATCTAAGCGGGAGAGCTCGCACGATTAGCCGGCTGATGTGCACTGTAACA
>JAHKKF010536365.1:6652-16857 GCA_019740295.1 Labeo calbasu
AAACGCATTCACACAGAATGCGCTTTTGTGTTGACAAAAATGGGACGCAGGCAGTGGAATAGGACAAACCTAAAAGAAGATGGGAGTGAACGTTTTTTAACTTAAGTGCCGCATTTTGTAATCCGAGTGCGACAGACAATCTGGATTATTTTATTTATTTTTTTTTTTGCCATATTGCCCAGCCCTACTATCAACCAAGATTATTCTACTCAGTTAATTAAAAGGCTGTTTATGCATATTCAATAATTGTTTATCCCAAGCATACATGTAAGAGGCTGACTTTTATACTGAACATATAGTTGTTTAATTAGTGATGCTTAGCCTGTATTTTAAAATCTTTATTTGAATGTGGCAACATTTTTTATTTTAAATCTTTATTTGAATATGGCAAAATAATATCCAGCTCTATAATATTTCTATGAATAGGCCTAAATCTCTGACAGAGACCCCTCCCCTATCAGCCAATCACTGTGTGCACAGTTAGTAGGCATGCTGACATCATCTGTAGCAACGAGGTCAACCCCTCCCTTACTCTTAGCTTAAGACTTCTCTTTATTCCTTAGTAAAAGATTGTCTCAGCAGCTTTGTGAATAGGTTTTAAGAAAGAACTCTTAGCTAAAAACTACTGCTATTTAGGAGAACTCTTAGTGGTAAGATCAAATGTTTGTGAATACGGGCCCTGATGAGACAAACTTTTTCTAAGGATTAGAGAGAAGTCTTAAGCTAAGAGTAAGGGTGGGGTTGAGCTTGTTGCTACGGATGATGTCAGCATGCCTACTAACTACACACACATTGATTGGCTGATAAGGGAAGGAGCCTTTGTCAGAGATTTGTTCACAGAAATATTGTAGAGCACGGTATTATGTTGCCATATTCAAATACTTTTTTTTTTTAATGTTGCCACATTCAAACAAAGATTTTAAAATGCAGGCTAAGTGTCACTAATTAAACAAGTATATGTTCAGCTGATTGTCAGCCTTTTACATGTGTGCTTTTTATTAACAGAATAGAATAATCATGGCTGATAGTAAGACATGCAACCGTAAAAGAAAACCAAATGGGATGCAAGAACAGCTGTTACTTCTTGCCCAACGTGTAATGACAACAAGGATATAATCAAGGAAAATTTGGAGTTGGTATAACCTCCAAAACAAAACAAAACAAAAAAAATGCAGATAAATGCAGAGTGTTTCTAAAATGTTTAAGTTCAAAGGCAGATTGTTACAACACTTTGTGGGATACTCTTAGAGCAAACATTTAGGAGTCCTAAATTTAGGACTGACACGGCCATTATTTTTAAGATTTTCTCCTAAATCGGCAAGTTATGAGCTACTTTTAGCTTAAGCTTTAAGATGTTTTGTAAATACGGACCCTGATACTCACATACACACACAATCTTCACACACTTAATCCATACACAATAGTTACTCCAGTTATAAATAATCTAATTGTGCATTAAAGTATGTAGTTTTGTTGTTGTTTTTCTTTCCTTCTTTCTTTCTTTCTTTAATTAAGTTAATTATTGGCAATAGATTGGATCTTCTTTTTGCAAAATGTAATTACTTGTTTCATTTTTTTGATTTCGGGGTGAACGACCTCAACATGTTGCCACCCACCCTGTGATTTTTGTTGGCTCACAGCAAATATAATATTGTCAACAAGCAACAAATTAAAGTCCCTAATTCAAAGAGAAAATGCAGCCAAGTTTACACACATTCATTCAAACACACTTTTATTCTTGATATTCTGGCTTCAATTATGCCTTAAATGTTACTCTATTATCTATAAATAATTCTAAACCAATTCCGCAGTTGCACCAGACTATGATTTAGGCCTACTAAGGAAATAATTACGTGAATGCACAGTTCATTACACCTGACTGGTTTAGACTAAAATAGGTTGTCTTTTCCTTTTATTAAGAGTTACTTCACCGCTACATGTTTAAAATAATTTTGGACTTACCTTGAGAACAGAAACACGTAATGTAAATCAAAAACTTAAACAACTGCCATCTTCCCTTGAGAGTTTGTTTCTTTTTTAATTCCATGTGTGAGGTGCTAGGTAATGGTGATTTGAAAAAAAAAAAAAAAAGTGAAAAAAGGCAATTGAGCGACCTTTGAAACTTTTTTATTGGTATATACACATTCAATTTGATCATGTCCTCATTGCAAAGTAATCAACTTCCACAAGCATATTTTAAATTGTGTTATAGACAAGGCTAAACAGCATCTAATGCATATAAATCATATGAAACTAGTTTATTATTATTAATATTATTATTATTATTTTTTTTTTTAACAATTTCCATCATTTACAGTGTCACTGAGATCATTGTTACAGTTCCATTGAGACCATTTTCAGGAAGTGATATATTGCTGGAAATCAGCTGTACAAACTGAGTTAAACGTCAACTCTCACTCCTCTCACTCCAAAATCCCCATTTCCACCATCAGGGCAATAATTAAGAAGTTCCAATCAACTTAAGATGTTACAAATGCGCCTGGAGGAGGACTTGTGTCTCTATCGTCCTAACGCATGGTGAGAATGAGAGTTTGAGTGGCCAAAGACTCTCCAAGGATCACAGCTGGAGAATTGCAGAGATTAGCTGAACCTTTGGTTCAGAAACCTTAAAAAAATATTTATTCAGTTGTGAGACAACTTAGAATGGCACTGGCTTTTATGCCATGTCAGATGAAACATAAAAAGAGATTTGTGGCAGCAAACCCACCATATGGGTTTGGTGCAAAAAGGGATAAAAAGTACCATGACCACAGTTACATATACTGCTGGATCTTTAATGTATTGGGCCTATTTTTCTGCCGGAGGTCCTGGACGTCTTGTTCATGGATTCATGGATTCTATCAAATAGCAACAGATAAAACATCTAAACCTCACTGTCTCTGTAAGAAATCTTATAATGGACCATGTTTGTATCTTCCATCAAGACAATGATCCAAAACATCAAAAATGTGTCACTGAGCACAAAAATGAAACTTCTGCCATGGCTGTCTTAGTTCACTAACCTGAACCCTGTAGAAAATGAGTGGGGTGAACTGAAGAGAAGAAGCACTAACAAAAAACAACAAAAAAACTTGTACCTTTTTTTTTTTCTAAAACATTATGAAGCCAAAATATTACTGGATACCAGGAATGATTCTAATAAGTGACACAAGCAGTAAACAATTAGACTACTTCTCGTGCTGGTGTGTGTTGGTATTTCTGTCAATCGACAAAAATCAGCACACTGCCATTGCTGCTCTAAAAGTTTTCTAAAAATACAAAATTTCGACTGAAAAGGTCTTCGTCAGGTCAGACAAATAGCACATAATGAAAGAGGTACACTTTATCATCATTTATTCAGCATAGTCACACACCTGATACAACTAATCAAACTAATTACCCAATCAACCAATCAGAGGAAAAACGAATACTAAATAACAGGAAATCAAGTATATATCAAACTCGAAAATCCAAATTCAAACCTTTTGGAGAAAGAGTATTCAATGTATAACTATAAAAAGATTCCCTCTGTAATAAAATTTGGTTAATATCACTACTTATTCTGGGTACTTTTACTTGTTCGACACCTAAATAACGAAGAGTCGACAGATTGTGTTTAAAAGCGTTAAAGTGAACGACAATGGGATTTTGGTATTTTTGGTATTTCTACCATGATAATATTAACACTGAATGCAACCAGGAAATATCACAGAAATTATATGGATTACCGAAATACCGAATTTGTGAAACAGGGGTAGCTGCAGCCTGGAGCAATGGGTTTTCTGAAAGGTGAATCATAACAGAAACTACCTCTAACCCAGCCATAACCCTACCCCCACACCCTGACAGACAGCTTTGTTGACCAGTTAAGACCTTTCTCCACGCCCCTACCTTTCACCATGCCCATTGCTCCAGCCTGCAGTTATCACTACTTAAAATTTTGTCAGAATGAGAACCTGTTTGTTGAAAGTGATTCGAAGGGGATGTCCTAATTAAAAAAGAAAAGTATTATAAATAAATAAATAAATAAATAAATCAATCAATCAATGCAAAACCACAATACTCAAACTGTTTTTTTTTTTTTAATAGACTTCCTCTTGGGGCGCCACACTGGTCATTCACTGATGTGCCCTGTTTACTCCGCATACTGCATATCAGCTTTGCTGTAGCCTACACTTCCCCTTCACCTGTCTATTTGGGGTCACCAAACTTGTTCCTGGAGGGCAGGTGTCCTGCAGAGTTTACCTCTATCTTTCCTCAACACATCTGCCTGGAAGTTTTAAGTATACCTAGTAAGATTAGCTGGTTCATGTGTGTTTGATTAGGGTTGGAGCTAAACCCTGCAAGGACACCGGCCCTCCAGGACCGGGTTTGGTGACCCCTAGGTCTATGCAGACTGAGTTTTCATGACATTTCATGGAAAGTGTTAGACATCTGAAGGCATAATGTTAAAGAAATGTTACTAAATTTTTGCATGTTTACATACACATAAAAAAAGTAAAAGTAAATGTAATAAAATAATACAATTTATTATATTAAAAAAGGTGCACTAAATTAATTGTACTACATTAGTAAATTGACAACACTAGTTTTTATGCTAGTATTTGACTATTACTTCTCCTTCACACATTGTTCAAGCACACACTCGCAATCCTTTTTGACCTGTTTAGGGTGTCGTCATCATTTCCTTCAACATCTTCTGTTATTTTTGATTATCCATCAGTGTTTTCTGTCTGACAACTATCTTCACGTGGCTATAGTTGACAAATGATGTTCTGTTCCTCTTTCACAGCTGATAAAACTGAGCCCACTTCACCTCCCTCACTATTATCTGTATTATTGCATTCTGTACTGCACTGTTTGTTCAAATCATGTTCTTTAATTTTTGAACTATGATTCTCCTTTGTTGCATGTTTTGAGTAGCTGTCAAGTCTCTCATTCTGTTATCCGGTCCTCTGGCACAGACGTGTTTTTCTCGTCATTACTGTAGATTATGTTTTGTCTCGTTATTTCCTGGAACATCATTATTCTCCTTCACTTTTGTCTCTCTGTTCACCATTATCGTCTTGTTCTTGATCTGTAATATTTGAGGATGCTGTCACTGCTTCACAGCTGTTTCCACCTTCTTGAATACTCAACCCATCATTGTGGTCCTGCTGCTGAGAGACACTGTTGTCATGTATTGTATTGTCTGGATGGGTTTGTTTGCCTTGTTTCTCTAAGTTAATGCTAATTTTTGGCTCAGACGACATTCATTCCTGACCACCTTTCGGATCCTCATTTGTTAAAACATTTCTTTGTTCTTCTGCTCCATTCCAAGAAATGTGTTATCTTCTTCCCTGTTTGTAGGCTCCTTCTCCAGGTCAGCTGGTGAATCTATAACAAAAATAAACAAGATAAGAACCACTTCTACTAATTCAAAAATTAGTGGTGGATTAAAAGGTTCAGCTAAAAAAAAAAAGCGTATCAAACATACCAGATCAGAAATATATTTCTGCAGTGATTTGTCTAAAAGACGTTGTTTCTCTATATAAACATAATCTGTATTTTACCTGTGTGTAGTCTACTTATCCCCTCACGGTTTTCCTTTCCAGTTTGCTCTTCCAGTTTTTTTCTCCCTTCTGGTCTCTGGTCATCCTCATTATTAGATGTACATAGGCTCTTGTTCTGCTGCTGAGGTGGCTGTTCACCATTTTCATTTTGGCTGTTATTCTCATTTGTGCGTTGTTGTTCTTCTATATTTCCTGTGTCCACTGTACTTCTTTCTGTCACAGCAGACTGTGGACTCACAGTCTCTATGTTTGCCAAAAAATAAAAATAAATTAAAAATAATTGTAGTTGTTCCTTCTGAAACAGAGTTCTGCTTTAACCCCTTATTTTATTTTATTTTATTTTGTGTAATACAAAATTAGTATTTTGGAAATATACACCGAGCTGTTGTCACACAATGTCATTGACTACCAAGCTCCAAAAAAAGCACAAAAAAAGCAAGATAAAATCAACATGAAAGTATGATAGAAAAATGGTCTACAACCCTCATGTGTTTTATTCAGTCTCCTGAAGCCATATTATAGCTTAGTGTGATAAACAGACTGAATTTTACATGTTTTTTCACTTAAATTCTTTAAAATGCTACAGATCTCAATCAAATATGACACCTCTTGATGAATGCCATCAGGCTGAAAAACAATAACATCATTAAACATCACTGACATCAAAACTGATCTGGTGGCAAATTTGACTTGAGATTTTTGGTGTATAATATTTAGTTTATAACATAAAGCTATCATGTGGCCTCAGAATACTTACAGAAAGAAAAAAAATGTGCACAGCCATATGAATCACTTTTATGCTTTTTATTGTGGAGCCTGACAGATATGTTTAAAAAATAACTGTGTGAAGATTCCTCAAATTATCATTTTGTGTTCCACAAATATATATCTTATTACTGAAAAAAGTGGCCAAATTTTAAATTTCGATTGACCTACTCATTAATTAAAAAAAAAAAAAAAATCTACAAATTAGATGAAAAAAGCCTTAAAGCTCATTCAAAGTCAATTTAAATACAAAGCAACCAAAGTTTTCTTTCTCTAGACAAGCGTATAATCTGTATTTTACCTGTATTCGGGCTGTCTGTCTCTCCGTTTTTCTCTTCAGGTGTCCGGTCTTTCTTATTTTTATCTGCATCTTCAGTCTTCTGGCTCTGTGTTTCATCTGGTTCATTGTTAGCATTTCCTTCTGATTCATCTGCATTTTTGCTGTTTTTCTCATTTTGGCCTACTTCTCCTACATTTGTATTTCCTGCATCCTCTTTGTTTTTTTCTGTTATAGCAGATTGCGGACTTGCCTTCAAAAGTTTTTGTCCTTCATGAGCGTCACCTACATTCTTTGATCCACTATCCTGATCACATTTTTGGTCAGCAGTAGATTCTTTTGAAGTGTTAAGTGCACCATCAGATGAACCTAAAACAAACCACTCAGACCTTAACGACAGATTCAAGTGTCAACCTAGAAAGTCATTCACTCTCAATAAGAGCTGAGAGTTTATAGTGATATCCAGCAACATGAGCAACAAATGTGTTGTCAGCATGTCTAGTTACAAATTTTATTACTAATAATCGTAATAATAGGTTTTTTTTTAACCTGGCATATCCTCCATTTGGACATTTCTCAACATGTTATCACATTCACCTACACCTAAACTGTTCATCACCACTTTCCAACATATAATCTGTATTTTACCTGTGTTTGGGCTGTCTATCTCTTCGTTTTCCACTTCCTTCTCTCTTTTATCTCCAGATGTCTGGTCTTCCTCATTTTTATTTGCATCTTCAGTGTCCTGCTCTCTTAATGTCTCAGTTTGCTCCTTAGGTGACTTTTCTTCATTTTTCTGTATCTGACTTTTCTCTTTCTCTATTTCATCTTGGGTTTGTGAGGAGTTCTGGCTCTCTATTTTTCTGTCTGTTACATCAGATTTGCTGTTAGGGTTTTCTTCAGCTTCATCTGTGTGACAAGGAAGTGTGACATAAAGTGAACCTAAAACAAACCACTCAGAGACCTTAACAACAGATACAAGCGTCAACCTTGAAAGTCATTCACTCTCAATAAGAGCTGAGAGTTTATAGTGATATCCAGTAACATGAGCAACAAACGTGATGTCAGCATGTCTAGTTAAAACGTTATTACTAACAAAGATAATAATAGTAAATCCATTGTTACCTGGCATAGCCTCCATTTGTACATTTCTCAACAGGTTATCACATTCACCTACACCTAAACTTTTTTATCACCACTTTCCAGACGAACATATAATCTGTATTTTACCTGTGTTTGGGCTGTCTATCACTTTGTTCTCCTCTTCTTTGTCTTTTTTATCTCCAGATGTCTGGTCTTCCTCATTTTTATTTGCATCTTCAGTGTCCTGCTCTCTTAATGTCTCAATTTGCTCCTTAGGTGACTTTTCTTCATTTTTCTGTATCTGACTTTTCTCTTTCTCCGTTTCATCTTGGGTTTGTGAGGAGTTCTGGCTCTCTATTTTTCTGTCCGTTACATCAGATTTGCTGTTAGGATTTTCTTCAGCTTCATCTGTGTGACAAGGAAGTGTGACATAAGGTGAACCTAAAACAAACCACTCAGAGACCTTAACAACAGATACAAGTGTCAACCTTGAAATCATTCACTCTCAATAAGAGCCGAGAGTTTATAGTGATATCCAGTAACATGAGCAACAAACGTGATGTCAGCATGTCTAGTTACAACCATATTACTAACAAAGATAATAATAGTAAATCTTTGGTAACTGGCATAGCCTCACTTATTCAAACAGGTTGTTGCATTCACTTACATTAAAAGAACACATTTTTTTATTACATAAAAATCTTTTATTATACAAATCCTCATGCTGTATTAACTGTATTATTATCATGCTCTATTTGAGTGTTTAGACCACTCTGTGTAGAGCTGTGCTTTAAATGATAAGTACTGTCAGGTATTGGTAACTCGTTGCAAAGTCCTGCTTATTTAATAGGCTCATCCAATCCTCAAATAATAAGACAGGCTACCAAGCATATTCTACAGTATGAAAACATTGTTTGGTGAATTTTAGCTTCCACATGGAACCAAAAAATGTGTTTAGAGTCTTAGATGTTTTCTGATCAAATTTTTAAGGAAACCAGACTTTCTTCACAGTCAACAAGCGATTGCTAACTACAGCTACTAAAAGAACTGCTATTTCTGTTTTTATGACCATTTGAAATCATTTTAATAAAGATGTTAGAATTAAGCTAAAGTATATAACAAAAAATATTTACAACTTCTATATTTGTAGAAACAGTAAATCGAGCAAAAAAAAAAAAAAAAAGAAAGAAAGAAAGAAAGAAAGAAAGGAAAGAAATTTTCAAAAATTTCCAAAGTCAGTACAAACTCTTATCTTACCATTTTCCAGAAAAGCATATAATCTGTATTGTACCTGTGTTAAGGCTGTGTGTCTCTTTGTCTTCCTCTTTCTTCTCTTCAAGTGTCTGGTCTTTTTTATCTGCAGCTTCAGTTTTCTGGTCTCCTAGTGTCTCAATCTGCTCCTCAGGTGACTTCTCTTCATTTTCACTATCATTTTTCAGTGTCTGACTTTTCTCTTTCTCCATTTCTTCTTGGGTTTGCTGGCTCTCTACGTCTCTGTCTGTTTCATCTGGTTCACTGTTAGCGTTTTCTTCTGATTCATCTGCATTTTCACTGTTACTCTCATTTTTGTCTAGTTCTCCTTCATTTGCAATTCCTGTGTCCTTTTTGTTGTCTTCTGTTATAGCAGATTGTGAACTTGCCTTCAAAAGTTTTTGTCCTGCATGAGTTTCACCTGCATTCTCTGATTCACTGTCCTGATCCAATTTTTCAAATTCTTTTGGACAAGGGAGTGTGGCATCAGATGAACCTAAAACAAACCACTCAGAGACCTTAACAACAAATTCAAGTGTCAACTTTGAAAGTCATTCACTCTCAATAAGAGCTGAGAGTTTATAGTGATATCCAGCAACATGAGCAACAAATGTGTTGTCAGCAAGTCTAGTTACTAATTTTATTACTAATAACAGTAATAATAGTATTTTTTTGGACATAGCCTCCATTTGGACATTTCTCAACAGGTTATCACATTCACCTACACCTAAACTGTTTATCACCACTTTCCAGACGAACATATAATCTGTATTTTACCTGTGTTTGGGCTGTCTATCTCTTGGTTTTCCTCTACCTTCTCTCTTTTATCTCCAGACGTCTGCTCTTCCTCATTTTTATTTGCATCTTCAGTGTCCTGCTCTCTTATTTGCATCTTCAGTGTCCTGCTCTCAGTTTGCTCCTTGGGTGACTTCTCTTCATTTTTCTGTATCTGACTTTTCTCTTTCTCTATTTCATCTTGGGTTTGTGAGGAGTTCTGGCTCTCTATTTTTCTGTCTGTTACATCAGATTTGCTGTTAGGGTTTTCTTCAGCTTCATCTGTGTGACAAGGGAGTGTGGCATCGGGTGAACCTAAAACAAACCACTCAGAGACCTTAACAACAGATACAAGTGTCCACTTTGAAAGTCATTCAACTCTCAATAAGAGCTGAGAGTTTATAGTGATGTACAGTGGGTACGGAAAGTATTCAGACCCCCTTAAATTTTTCACTCTTTGTTATATTGCAGCCATTTGCTAAAATCATTTAAGTTCATTTTTT
>JAHKKF010536367.1:8196-23959 GCA_019740295.1 Labeo calbasu
GCTGTTTGCGCGTTTTACACACCCTCTCCGGACCACGTTGAGTTGTTGACATGACAACGGCAAAAGCGACGCATGCGCTTTTCACTTGTAAAACACATTGGTGTATGGGTAATGTAGTCTCTGCTCTCGGTGGGACGAATTAGGAGGCGTGCTTGTGAAGGGCGCTCTGAAAAGCGGCAGCGCAGCCAAACGATTATAACAGATGTGCAAATGAGAGTACCGGTACGCTAAAAGCACGTTCTGGGCGCATGGAGAGGTGGCGGTACTCTCAAGAGCTATATTTAGAAGTGGCGGTACTGAGTACCGGCGCGTACCGGCCCACTTAAAGCACTGATCTGGACAATATCTATTCAGTAGACACACTTGAGTTTATACAGATTTTAGCTAAACTGAGCAAAACTACAGCTATTTTCTAGCTCTTTTAAAAGAGTGAAAACTGCATGCATAACCAAATGTACGTTAAGTTAATACATTTTCTGCCTCATTCTTTGATAAGAATCCACATCAGGTCACAGAAGTTATTTCAAGCACTTAACTGACGTTATATGTAGTGAGTATTAAACTCACAAATTGCTGTGTGTTTTGACTGAGCTAGCTGGCACCTATACACATGGCTGAGTGATCTCATGAGAATTCAGTTCGTGTGTATTTTTACGTAAAGTGTGGTTATACCACACGTACATTTACTTACATTTTCATACATACTAACTGCTGCTTTAACAACCTCATAATCGAGAAACTGCTCAATTGGTAACGATGCGCAAATCTCTTGGGCCTTACCTGTAAAACTACACTGCAGCAATAACGCCCACATATCCCGCGGCCATTTGAGCTTACCTGCGATGCGTTCGAAAGCAACAAAATACGCATCAACCTCTGACTCGCGAAAGGGAGATACAAGCTTTATGTACTTACTGACATCAAATTCTTGAGCATCTTTTTCTACCCTTGAGGCTACAGGTGTAGTAGGAGTAGACGCAGGGGAAGAAACAGAAGTAGATGGAGGTCTGGAGCGCGGAGGGGGAATAGCTCAATTCCTCAGATCGCAACGCTAAAGTGCGGAGTTTAATTTCTCTATCAGTTTCTGCTTCTACCACTCGAAGTTTTAAGCGTAAATTTTCATTTTCCTGCTGCTTCACGCGGAGATCTAATTCTTTTAAACGGCTGGATAAGACCGGATCAAAGTTTGCACTTTCAGTGGCATTTACACCAGAAGCAACCTCTTCAGTTACGGCCTTTGTCGTAACTGCAGGTTGTTCTTCAACTTCTGGCAAAATACCATTGAGCACTAGCTGATTGAACAGAAAATCCTTAATTACTTGCTTTTTCTCTTCTCTTGGAACTTCTATATTAAAGAATTCTGCAATCAAAAGCAGATCCTTTTTTTTTACATTTATGGAAGACCTCTGTGGTGGGAGAAAGACATAGTGACTAATTACTAACGTAATGTTTACGTTAGATCACCGGCTGATCTAGCCTGAAAAATAAGCTTTTTTTAACACTATTGGAGCATAGGGAACAAAATTTATGAGGCAGTTCTTGTCAGATTTCATTGGGAATTTCAATTATGAAATATATGTAAGCTTGTTGAACAGTTTTGGAGAATTTGATGATTTCCCCATTCAATAAGATAGGAGTTGCACTTGCCTGCCCGAGAGGCGTTTCAAAGATGGCCACCAAGTGAACTTACTTGCCTTAAAGGGACTTGATTCTGCTGTATTCAATTATCCTATCAATAAATGTTTTCAGTCGCATTTATTAAATGCAGTACTCATCAACTTAATATAAAATAACATTTCGTTTGGTTTGTGACTTGTGCTGCTAATTCCTTTCAGAGGATTAGCCTACATAATGTTAACCAAGACTACACTTTTAAACAATAAAATTAGTTACATTTCTGTAATTGTTTAACTATTCTGTAATATTTAGTTTGCCTATGCAGTGCTGACCATATAACCATAACATACACAAAAACACAACATAAATTCACAGAACACATACATTTTATTTGTTCACTGTAATCAAAATCCTTAGAATCCATATGTTTGCAAGGAACAGATCCAAATTCAGCCCTTCACCCAGTGATTTTTATCCTTAAATTCTGCTCTGTACCACATACAAAACTATTATATACCGCGGGAGGACTGTGACTGAAACACATCATCATTTGAAATACTTTTGGTACCACTTTTGACATTTCCGCAATAAATAAATTGTGATTACACTTGTCTGTCACTCTGATGTTTTTCTTCATAACCAGGGATGTCGCTAGGGCTAATCAGCCATGAATGTTTTTGTATCACCCTATGATTTCCAAGGAATTTCAGAATAAAAATTTCAACTAATTAATCAAAAACCAGTCATTACACTTCAATCAAATCGCGATATGGACTAGCATCTATAAATATTAAGCCACAAAATACCATTTAAATATGAATCCTGCATGTTCTGCGTGTCTCTTTATGAATGAATGGTGCAGACGCATATGCGGTTTACTTTACTATTGTACACAAATTGTACCGGCGACCAGTAGGCCTAATGGGGCTTGACCTTGACGTCCCTGTTGCTGGTGAAACAGATCTGTGTCTAAAGAGAGAATCAACCTCTCTTTTGACATTATTTTGTCAACTTATTGCTTGAGCCAGTGTATTAATTAGCTTTTCATTGCACAAAATTGCCTCTGTAATTTATATCGCCCTCTATACCATTCTTGCATTTCTGAGTAATGACCACGTTTTCAAACCTCGGGGCTTAAAGGCGGCTGATTAATTCACTTATCGTGGATTATCACCACCAACTGGACTGGAGCGTGGATATTATAATAAGATTATACTTATTATAATTTACATATGAGTCTTTCCCCGCCATTGACAAGATTTCATCAGCTCTGTTCTTTATTTTGATATGTTGTATGTTTAAATACAAAAAATAAAAAATAAAAAATACACAGGTAACATTTCCTTTAGCCACTCGAAAACTTTTAGAATTGCTATTAACTCAACTGTAAATACAGTGACACTGTCCGTTATTACTTTAAAAAAAAAAAATGCCCCTCTCTGACACTTGTGGGACACTTGCCATTATACATTTAAAACTATTTCTTTGTCAAAAACCTAAAGTAATCTTGACAAACTATATAGCTTTTTTTGAAAGCTATTTGAAAGCTTTCAGACTGTAATCGTCATATTTAGTGACTGATGACAGATCAGTATGACAGAGCAATAGACTAATAGCAATAGATTCTTCATTTTTGATGTGCTCTTTTTGTATGGTTTTATATGCATTTTACAAATTGAATTGAAACCAAATATTAATTAAAATTACTGGCCAATATACTTTTTAATAGGATGTCTACTTCATAAATATTTTGAAAATAAATGTTTAAACTAGACAATACACTGTTACTTCAGGACTACAGTTGAACAGCTCTGACATACAGCACAGAAGTGTTTTGTATCTGGGTCTGTAGAGTTGCTTTTGAATAGCTCAAACTGACTGTATGTACATTTCACAACAAATCAATGTTTTGAAACTTTGCATGCATGTTCATGACCTTTAAAAAAAAAAAAAACTGATATTTAAGAAAACTCAAAAGTCTTCACTGGTCAAAGTGACCTGCAACATAAAACGACGGTTGATGGAATTTTTGTATTTTACACTGTATATACTCTGTGTGACCACAGGTGGCATCCTACAGAGAATAATATTAGGTCTAAAAAGTTCCTCACGACCATCCTCTTAAAATCTTACTTTAGCCGCATTTAGCCACTAAACTTGCTAACTAGAACATTATTAGGAAAGGCGATCGCAAAGATTCATAAAAAACTTATACTTACTTCTGCTGTAAGTGAAGCTGGATCACGAATGATTTGCGAACATAGACGGATATATGTAGATCGGAAGGCGCATTCCATTCATAAACAAACATAATCCACTGCATCTTCAGCGGCTCAGATGTCAGGAGTAAAGGTCGACTACTATGTTCATTATTACATCAAACAACAGAGCACCTCAATCGCTTATGAGCCATTCTTGTCTACGTCCCTGTTCCGGCATCGAAACAATGGTGTTCAGACTGTTACTGTTCATTCAAGGCAGGTCTAAGGTAAGACGGCTGTGTCAATTAACTATCGTGGGAGCGGCCGCTGTCGGTGTGTTGTCACACAGACAAGATGCTGAGAATGGCTTGATTTGAAAAAGGGGAAATTATTTTCACAGACTGAATAAAAACCATCAGGAAGACCTCTGCTTAGGCCACCGAGAAACCCTGCAACTACTCCTTTAATACAGGGATCTACTTTCCTGCAGACTTTAGCTCCAACCCTGATCAAACCTGCCTACCTACCTTTTCTAATGATCCTGAAGACACTGATTAGCATGCTTAGGTGTGTTTGATTAGGGTTAGCACTAAACAAAAAAAAGTAGATCTCACAAGCCAGATTTGAGGATCCCTGGCTTAATATGTTCACAATTCAGTTTCTTGTTTGTCTTCTACTACTGTAAATTGGTCAGTTGTGATTATAAAGTAACTCGTTTGTTTAACTTTCTGCAAACACCCGGTATGGATCTTGAATATCTTGGAACCTTGTCCAGAGTTGCATTGGGGACTGGTTGCCTGCTGTTCTTATTTAATGATTATTCCATGCCTCCGGGAAGATGTAACTGAAGCTGAGGCACATAGCACCAGTAAAGAGCAAAAAGATGCACTTCATTGTCAGGGTTTAATATGCCATCTGTCTCCAGGTCAAGGAAAAGACAGGAGAACAGGTCCAAGACATGCTGATAAACATCCCTCCACAGTCTCTCTGAAATTATAGCATCAATGTTTCCTCCTTACACCAGTGGTTCTCAATTTGGATACAGAGATTAAATCAATCACTTTATGTTATATGACTTTAAGTAATGATAAAAAGAACAAACCTTTGGTTATGGATACTGTGTCCTGTGATGTGGGAGTGTTGGTTTTCCCTTCGATTGGACACCATGAAGTGGGCCACATCAACATTCTCCCGGCCCTTATCAGATCGCACTCTGAAGGGTAACCCAAAGGGATTCACAGCTTCTGTGAAACTCTTCAGCTCAACAGAAGCTGTTTTTCGTAGCAACTTTTATGTATACAATCATCCTACTGAAGCCATCTATTCCCCCGTGGACCACAATCCTCCACCTATGCAAGACGTTTAAAATATAAGTCCTTTCTATTGATGGAACGGTGAGTTTAGCACACTTTAAAAGTATGCAGACTCTAATGTAAATTATGTCATTAGCCCTATTCAGACAATAATGGATTTTCATGTGGATATCCGTAAAAATATAATTTGCATGACATCTCAATGACAGAACTGTGCATTTAGATGCTGTTTTATTTATGGTGGCGGAGCAACTTCTGTGACCATATGAACCTGGGAAAGTGCTGCTCACATGGTCACTGGGCAGAGACTTATGTGAAGACAATAGAAGTTGATGCGTTGTCCTCTGCACCCCGTACGTTCTCAAGAAGTTTTAATGTGCCGTGTTGCCCATGCAGGTGTTTTGAATTGGATATGGAGTTTTTCAAGGTTAAAAAGGTTTTCTTCCCCTCTAACTGACAACGCACAATAATGTTCTTGCGTTTGACAGAAATAAACTCAAAATAATGACTGTATTTCCAGCTACAGAACGCGTGCTTTCCTCTCTCCATGCTGACGTTTTCATTGGTAGTATCCGCCTCACAGGTGCTTACCAATAGGTCTCAGGTAGAGGACATTGCGTGTGCTAGCCAACACCCTTTTTACAATCTAGATGATAAAACACATTCTGTCTGCAATGATATAACGCAGCGGTAACGCATGCTCGTAACTATACTCTAATTACTCATTTAGAAATTATAACGCATTAAATTACTTTGTTACTAATAAAATAATGAAATTACAGTAACGCGTTACAAAGTAATGTGTTACTGCCCAACGCTGGTGGTAGGCTAGAGTTTTTTTTACAAGATGATGTGAAAATCATCTCATTCACTCATTTACAGAAAACAATATATTGATTTACATTTTCTAAGGCAAGTTTTGTGATCAAAAGGAAATATGCGAGGGAGTGACAACGGGCATGAATATTTAGTGATTCACACCTGAGAGACAAAAGGCCCTTCCCTAATGGCCCATCAGTGAGACTGTGACTGCCAGGTACTACACTACACTGATGTTACATGTACAGAGATGTGAACAGACTTTGTGTCGTTCCTGAAAACTGTTTTCTGAAAAAACATAAATTATGATTGCTGTTTCTTTTCATGGATTCAAGAAACAAACCTCATCATCAGTATTCCAGGAACTTGTTTTATCATAGAATATCAGTATAGTTGAACATCTGATGTTGGTACAGCAATCTTCAAGTGGCATTCATGTAGCATTCATCTGTGGTGCAGGTATCAGATCACTTAAAAAAAAATCTTCATCTGTGAGCATGTTAATATCAGGAACATCTGTAATATATACATATAGTATGATTTTGTAGTCAGAGACTCACCCATGCTTTATACTATCATAAAAAATTTACATTTTATATCTGAGAAACTAATTATTATTGTTTAGCACGTTAAACATCTATTCACAGAGTATTAATAATAAACTAATATTACTTTTATATCCTATTGTTATACAATAAGTAAATATGATTTTATAGTCATAAACACAAGCATGCTTTGTATGTATTATACAATACAAAACCATTTTATGTCTGGGATACTAATGTATTATTGTGAAGCACATCATAAACATCTATTCGTGAACAGAGTATTGTCAGACCTGCCACGTCACCAGTAGCACCGCCCACCCGTTCATCCTCACCAGAATTCTAATCACTTGCACCTGATCCCAATCAGCCACACCCTATAAAAGGACTCTCTGCCAGTTTTCCCTTGTCGGGTCTACTGTTCACACCCCATGACGACAGCTCCTGACCTCATGCTAATTCTCCCTGTCAAACTCTCCTGTGCTCACTGCTTCCAACGTGGCTTTCTGAACTGGACAATCACCTTCACATTCTCACAAGGACTGTCAGCTAAGATATATCTTTTACCATTTGTCTCTACCACTGTGTTCATCCATCTGTCTAATAAACGCTGGTTTGGTTTGTCACTCACCTCTCATCTCCTCCGTGTGTGTGTGTGTGACAGAAGACCCGACCGACACAAAGATAAGCACCGAGACACCTGCTGCAGTAGATCCTCTCATTGAGTTGGTGAATGTCTTCAAGGCGGCGTTAATTCCAACACCATCGCCTTTCTTACCGCTAAGGCCCTACAAAGGGCAAAAGCGATCTGGAATTCCAACAACCCCATTATTAACTCCTATGAACAGTTTACCAGTCATTTCTCTGAGGTTTTCAGCACAGCGACCGATCAGCTGTTCCGCCTGCAACAGGGCACTTCTTTGGTCAACGAATACACTCTCCACTTCTGCACACTGGCGGCGGCTAGCGGCTGGAATAAAGCTGAATTACCTGCCAGCCACTGGTAACCGCTCCTCAGCCTGCCTCGGTGGCTGCTAGCTTCCCAGTACCAGAACCCATGCAAGTTGATACCACCCAGCTCTCACGCACCGAACAAAATCGTCGCATCACTCTTGGACTGTGCCTATATTGTGTACAACAGGGACATCATATCCGCACCTGCCCCATGGTGGTAAGTACTATTCAATTCAAAGTAGAAACTGCCAGTCTTACGCTATTACCCGTTACGTTGCATACTCCTGATTGCTCTTTCTCTGTCTCCGCTCTGGTCAACTCAGGCTCCTCCGGCAACTTCATCTCCCAGGAATGTTTGAACCAACTCCAACTCCCACGTCATCACCACTGTCAGGTTTATGCAGTAAAGATTATTCAAGGAAAACCACTCGGGCGTGGGAAAGTACATCATTCATCACCCTACATCACTCTGCAAGTTGGATTATTTCATAAAGAGGAGATGCAATTTCTGGTACTGGAGGAGTCAACCGTGAGCATCATCCTGGGACGCCCCTGGCTGCGTCTTTATCGTCCGGAGCTCCGCTGGGATCCCTGTGACGTAACTCGTTGGAGTCAAATGTGTTATACCCAATGTCTATCCAAGTTACCTCATCCTCAATCTGTTCCAGCTCTGGTGGCATCTACACATGTTGAGAGTCCTGAACCCGCCTGTACACCCGAAATCCCAGCGGAGTACGCAGCGTTCCAGGATGTGTTCAGTAAGCAAGCAGCCACCCATCTTCCACCTCATTGGCCATGGGACTGTGCCATTGACTTGCTGCCTGGAGCTCAACTACCCAAGGGAAAGATGTATCCTCTGTCCATTCCGGAGCGCCAGGCGATGGAGGAGTACATCTCAGAGGCTCTTAATCAGGGATTCATCTGACCATCTACCTCGCTGGCCGCTTCAAGCTTTTTCTACATGGGTAAGAAGGATGGAGGTCTTCGTCCCTGTATTGACTACCGGCAGCTCAACTCCCAGATCCTTCAACAGCCTTATCCTCTCCCCCTGGTCCCCGCCGCCCTCGAAGAGCTTTGTGGAGCCCAGGTCTTCACGAAGTTGGACCTGCGGAGTGCTTACAACCTTGTTCGTATTCGTGCGGGAGACGAATGGAAGACCGCCTTTGTAACACTTACGGGGCACTACGAATACCAGGTCATGCCGTATGGCTTATACATCAGTCCTTCTGTCTTCCAAAGGTTTATGAACGAGGTGTTCTGGGAGTTCCTCCATTGGTTTGTCGTGGTCTACATTGATGATATTTTGATCTACTCCCGGAACATGGCCGAACATCGCCAGCACGTCCAACAGGTCCTTCACAAACTCTGCCAGCACAATCTGTACCTTAAACTGGAGAAGTGTGAATTCTATAAACCATCTGTACAGTTTCTAGAGTATATCATCAGTGCCGAGGGTGTGCAGATGGACCAGGGGAAAATCCACACCATTCAAGACGGGCCTCAACCTAGCAGTATAAAAGAGCTCCAACGTTTTCTGGGATTTTCCAAGTTCTACTGTCGTTTCATTAAGGATTACAGTACCATCACAACTCCGCTGACCTCTCTTCTGAGGGGCAAACCTAAACATCTCTCCTGGAGCCCTGCTGCCCATGAAGCTTTCCAACAACTCAAGCACATCTTCAGCACTGCACCCCTATTACACCATCCAAATCCAGCACTCCCGTTTACGGTCGAGGTTGACGCTTCCACCACTGGAGTGGGTGCGGTGCTTTCTCAAGCGGTCGGTGAGCCTCCTATCCTCCATCCCTGTGCATTCTACTCTCGTAAGCTGTCTCCGGCGGAACAAAACTACAATGTGGGAAACCGAGAATTGCTTGCCATCAAATTGGCCCTGGAAGAGTGGCGTCATTGGTTAGAGGGGGCAATCCATCTGTTTACCATCATCACAGACCACAAAAACCTCCAATACCTGCAAGCGGCAAAGAGACTTAACCCCAGACAAGCACGTTGGGCGCTCTTCTTCACATGTTTCAATATCAAGATCATTTACCGACCTGGTTCCAAGAATATCCCTGCAGACGCCCTCTCTCTTCAATCCTCGTCTGAACAACACAATCTACATTCCCCACTCCCAGCGTCAAACCCTTCTGGGCACAGCTCACCAGTCTCCGGGCTCTGGACATCCAGGCAGCAAGCGGACCCTCTCGCTTCTTCAGACTC
Organism: Labeo calbasu; assembly: GCA_019740295.1. Lineage (NCBI taxonomy): Eukaryota > Metazoa > Chordata > Actinopteri > Cypriniformes > Cyprinidae > Labeo > Labeo calbasu. The sequence goes on from JAHKKF010536367.1 coordinate 17,866, forward strand.
ATTACTGGTGGCCCAGTATGCGCCGAGATACCATCAGGTACGTCCAGAGCTGCTCTGTCTGTGTCATGTCCAACTCTCCACGCATGTTACCTACAGGGAAACTGGTACCACTACCCATCCCGGAGAGGCCCTGGTCCCATCTCGACATCGACTTTGTGACTGACCTCCCCAGCTTGTTCCGTCACTTTGACATCCCAGAAGAGATTGTGTCGGATCAGAGAAATCAATTCATTTCACACGTCTGAAAGCTTTGGACGTTGCCTCCAGGCATACTCCGGTCACGAGGACCAACACAGCTGGAGCAGGTTCCTCCCGTGGGCTGAGTACACACAGAATTCCCTCTGCCAAGATACCACTGGCCTAACACCTTTCCAGTGCGTACTCGGATACCAGCCTCCGTTGTTCCCGGAGGAACCCTCAAATGTTCCAGCTGTAGACCACTGGTTTTTAGAGAGCGAGACAGCTCATCACCATCTCCAGCGGGCAGTACGCCGAAACAAGTACTTCGCCGACGCCAGACGTAGGATCGCTCCCAATTACCAACCAGGTGATCTGGTTTGGCTGTCCACCCGTGACCTCGGTCTACGGCTACCCTGCTGCAAGCTGAGTCCCCTCTACATTGGTCCCTGAGGCAGATCAATGACGAGCTGAAGAGCGATCCTAGGTCCCCAGAGACGATGTGCTTGACCCCACTCTTCTATCCGACTTCCATCGTGACCATCCGGATCGTCCTGCCCCTCGCGGTCGTGGCTGTCCTCGGCGTCGGGAGCCACCCCTGGAGGGGGGGTAGTGTCAGGCATTCACCACAGCCACCTTCACCTGCCACGTCACCAGTAGCACCACCCACCTGCTCATCCTCTCCAGAATTCTAATCACTTGCACCTGATCCCAATCAGCCACACCCTATAAAAGAACTCTCTGCCAGTTTCCCCTTGTCGGGTCTACTGTTCGCACCCCATGACGACAGCTCCTGACCTCATGCTAATTCTCTCCGTCAAATTCTCCTGTGCTCACTGGTTCCAACGTGGCTTTCTGAACTGGACAATCACCTTCACATTCTCACAAGGACTGTCAGCTAAGATATATCTTTTACCATTTGTCTCTACCACTATGTGTTCATCCATCTGTCTAATAAACGTTGGTTTGGTTTGTTACTCACCTCTCATCTCCTTCTGTGTGTGTGACAAGTATATGACAGTAGTTTTGTCTAAACATTCTTGGACTCTATCACTTAGTGTTACAGTGTAAACACAATTACTTCATACCGCATCATTTTTATTTTATAGAGCATTAAAAACATCCTGGCGTCATGAAGCCTTTCGATGCAATGAAATAAAACACTTCATAACGTTTCACTTGATTGCACATGTAGTCAGGAATTATACTTTGGAAAAAATCTAACTACTATAATGTGTACAAGTTATGTCACAGTAACACAACAACTAACGTAAGTATGTAGCACGGCCACATAAAGGGAGCTATTTATACTGCTGTTGAGAAAACTGATGTGATTGTTGATGTATCTCAGCTGTTATTGTTGTCCCTTTGTTTTGTATTGCCCCGTCGAGTGTTTGTGAACTTGTTTACTCTCGCGAGAGTTCCACCGTTACGCGTCTGGGAATCCCCTGACGTCATCTCAGTCAGCTGATTTTTCACGTCAGATAAAAGAAGCCGGCTTATCGGCGTCGAGAGCAACGTTTGCCCGGCTCAACGCAACTATCGATCACATTCATTACTCTTTGCTGTCCCCGTCTGTGACTAATCAACCAACCTGCAAAATAGTAGTCTTCGTCAAAATACTTTGTTTGGATTTACTTATTTTGGACTATTTTTGTTTGGGGATTCCGTCACAGGACAGTGCTGTTCCACATTGCGCTCCCGGACTCAAATGCTTCACCGGTGAGGCCGATCCAATACACAAACACACACACGAAAACATCATTGGACTTAAAGGACAGTAGAAAACGCACGCACATTCATTTATTGTAAATATTGTATGTATTGTGTTTTCTGTTGTTTCTTTGTTTGTATTTAATACACCTTGGTTTGCATTCATCGTTAATAGTTGTGGTTCTTTTTTTTTTTTTGTACTGGTCCAAACCACTTTAGTAGGGAAGTGAAAGAAAAGGGAAGGGAAAGAAAAATTATTTGTGTAGCCTGCCTTTTAGGCTGAGCGTTACATATTGGTGGCCCGTATGGGGAACCCTCTTTTGTTGTTTGTTTGGCTTGGTATAATTATCAGGATGGATGTACCAAATACTGATGCTGTTATTGATGTTAATGTTGCAAATACAGTAAATGCAGATAACCCTAACACACCTGTAAATTACCAAAATGAACAACCAGATGTGGATTTTACAGCAGGCCCATTTGTGACAAGGTGCAATCCTACTGCCGAAATAACATCCATGCTTAGCTCATTGTATATATCGGATTCTGAACAATCTGATAATGATGATGAAGGAAGCTGTATTTTAAATGTTGAATTGGTGCAGACAATGCAAGCAGTCATAGCACAGGTAAAAGTGGATTTATTGGCTCTCAATCACAAAGTACAAACTCTAGAGCATGATTTCAAACAATCAATGGACAGTACATTAAATCGGGAGGCCAGTTTCAGGCAGGCCGTGGATGCTAGCTTGGCTGGGTTGGAGGACTATTTCATGAAGTCACTGGAAAAATTGGAAAGGGCTGTAACTGATTGTTTTCTGAGGAGAGATTCTAAATGGGAAAGTCAAATGAAAAAATTAAGACTTACCAGTACTCCCACACTCTCCAGATTGCAGGCCTACTCACCAGCTCCCTCCCACATTTCTCCTGTCCATTGTCCACAGACCCCAATGCCAGTTGCTAAAGATAAAGATTTAACTCATAAAGCTCCAAATATTACTTATGACATTACTTCTCCTGTGCATACTCATCCTCCTAGTGTGCTTCCCTCCTCAGTGTTGGCTGGTTCATCCTCATTCTGTGCTCGGCCTCCCATTCGCCTAGAGTTCCCCACTTTCGGTGACTCCTGCGAGACAGCAGAGGTGCTCAACTTCATTGAGCAGTGTGAAAATTTCCTGGAGATCAGGCCACTCCCCAGCCTCGAGCTCATCGGAACATTGAGTACCATCCTGAAGGGACCTGCTCAGAGCTGGTGGAAAGCAGAGAAGGCTAAGGCAAAAAGGCATTCATGGCGGCTTTTCTTTCAGATGATTACCTCTCAGAAGTGGAGGAGAAGCTGAGGACGTTGGTCCAGCAGCCGCGACAACGCCTGAGGGACTTTGTTTATGACTACCGGGCCCTCTGTTTAAAGTGGAAACCTGAGATTTCTGAGGAGGAGTTGGTGAATCGCATCCTGAACAACATCAACCTCAGGGTTGCAGAATGTCTACGGGGGACAGTGAACAAAGTGGAGCAGCTGGTGAAGGTTGGGTCGCTAGTGGAAAAGGATTGCATGGGAGCAAAGGACTACTGGCAAAAAGTTGGTACCCTGGGTAGCAGAGACAAGACCAAGAAGTCTGCAGACCGTACCAACAACAAAAACCTGGCTGGAGTGACTCTGGCACAACCCCATCCACTTACATCTCTCCTCGTCGTTCCTGTAAAGGTAAATGGACAGGAGGTGAAGGCAGTATTAGACACTGGAAGTTCTTACACCTTGATGCTGGAGAACTTGTGGAAACAGCTGAAGAAGGAAAGTCCATCAGTCATTACCTCTACCCCTCAGAGATTTATTATTTATTTATTTATGGCATGCAACCTCGCTCAGTCAAAGAAGAACCCATCACCTTTGAAGAACAGCAAGGGGTATGGTACCGAAAAATCCCACTGAAAAGCAAGGGAGAAAAGTATCAACTGGTAGTACCACACACTCTAATAAACAACTTCCTGCATTATCACCATGACAATCCTCTATGAGGCCATCTTGGGCAGTGAAAATCTTGGAGGTGGCATGGTGGCCGTCCGTCAGGAAGGACGTCTGGGCGTACGTCAAAGGCTGTGAGGTATGCCAGAAATACAAAGCCAGTAATACAAAGCCATCTGGATTTTTACAAAGTTCACAGATCACAGAACCTGGATACACTCTAGGGATCGATCTAATGGGTCCGTTCCCCACTAGTAAAAAACTGAACACTTACCTCCTTGTCGTGGTGGATTATTACACTAAGTGGGTGGAAATGTTCCCACTTAGGGATGCCAAGACCCAGAAAATAGTGAAAATTCTCCGGGAGGAGATATTTACACGTTGGGGGGTCCCAAAGTACCTGGTATCCGACGGGGGTCCTCAGTTTACCTCCAGCGTTCTGAGTGATTTGTGCAAGACATGGGGTTGTGTACAGAGATTAACAACAAGCTATCACCCCCAAGCAAACTTAACCAAAAGAATTAACCAGACTGTGAAAACTATGATTGCTATGATTGCTATGTTGGACAACAACACCAAACCTGGGACCAGTGGCTACCAGAATTCCGCTATGCCATTAACACTGCCCAGCAGGAAAGCACAGGGAAGACACCTGCGGAGCTCATGCTGGGCAGGCAAGTGCTGGGACCACTGGAACGCCTAATCCACCGACCAACTTCACCTGATCAGGCTGCATATTCCCTGGTGGAACGACAGAACATCATGGCGGAGGAGGTTAAAAGCAGGATGAGGATGAGCTAAACCAAAGAAGCTAAGTATTATAATTACAGTGGAAAAAATGTGCAGTTTCAACCGGGAGACTTAGTTTGGTTAAAAACTCATCCTCTTTCCAGTGCCTCAAACAAATTCTCCGCCAAGCTAGCGCCCAAGTGGGAGGGTCCAGCTGAAATAAAAAGTAAAACAGGGCCAATAAATTACACTGTGTGCTGGGGCAACCCAACCTAAAACCGATGTGATTAATGTGGTTAATTTGAAGCGGTATTATGGACGCTTACCTCCGACGCTGGGGGGGGTCAGATAAAAGAAGCCGGCTTATCGGCGTTCGAGAGCAACGTTTGCCCGGCTCAACGCAACTATCGATCACATTCATTACTCCTTGCTGTCCCCATCTGTGACTTATCAACCAGAATAATTTAGCAAAATAGTGCAAAATAGTGGTCTTCAAAATACTTCGTTTGGATTTACTTATTTTGGACTGTTTTTGCTTGGGGATTCCGTCACAGGACAGTGCTGTTCCACATCGCGCTCCCAGACTGAAACGCTTCACTGGTGAGGCCGATCCAATACACAAACACGTACACGAAAACATCATTGGACTTAAAGGACAGTAGAAAACACACGCACATTCATTTATTGTAAATATTGTATATATTGTGTTTCCTGTTGTTTCTTTGTTTGTATTTAATACACCTTTTATTACATTCATCGTTAATAGTTGTGGGGATTTTTTTTTTTGTACTGGTCTAAACCACTTCAGTAGGGAAAGGAAAGAAAAATTATTTGTGTAGCCTGCCTTTTAGGCTGAGCGTTACAAGTAGGCTAATAAAAGAAAGACTTACTTCTTCTGTGGATCTCGCCATGTGTCTTCCTCTGAGGGAAATATAAATCTTACTCATCACAACGTGTGTTCTTCCAGTAACAAGATGCAAATAGAAGAGATAAACAATGAAATCAAGTCTCGCTGCTTTGTTTACATTGATGTGGGCAGTACACCGTGTGTGCCTCACGTAGATGATTATAACTAACACAGAATATTTGTTTTCGATAAGACTTAAATAATTTAAAAGTAGATATGTCAGGCTTTCTATAATCCGACCATCGGCTAGCTGCCTCACGTCACCAAAATCAGTTATTTCTCTGCACATAGAGACCCTTTCACCTAGATATCATGCTATAGAGACTGTGTCTGTTCCCAGAGCTAGACAATACAAAAGACGTCCAAACCAATTTAAGAGTAACAATCTAATCAACGTTCAACAAATAAAAAATGTACATAATACAGAGAAACAAATGATAAAACTTGGCCTATTGAATATCAGGTCCCTCTCTACAAAAGTGCTTTTTGTAAATGATATGATCTTTGATCATAACCTAGATGTGCTATGTTTGACAGAAACCTGGCTAAAACCAGATGATTACATTATCTTAAATGAGTCTACCCCTCATGATTACTGTTATAAA
>JAHKKF010536368.1:0-13714 GCA_019740295.1 Labeo calbasu
TGCACTGCGTTTATGAAAAAGGCTTCAGTCAAGGAGAAAAAAGGACTTTTTCCCATAGCGTCTAACGACGCAGTACGAGTGTAGTATCGAAAGGGAACGGTGATTTATTGGTTGAATTTCGTAAAAAATATAATGAGAATATAATGAATATGTAATACTGTGTATATATTTTTCAAAATGCTACTGTTATTTTTCTAGGGCTATGGACACTGAATAGTTTTCCTGAGGTAATGCTATGTGACATTTTGTTTACAAGCTGTTTTAAACACACCTTTCTCCAGCAGAAACACTGATTGAGTGATGGTACATTTAAGGAAGTTATACTGTTTCTTTTAACATGCCTTTTGAGGTTCATTCATGTTTATTTCATGCTAGAATTAGTAGTAAAGAGGAAGAAATTATCGATTCACATGATTTGCGGTGCCCCTTGAATAGAGGCAGCTTGTTTCACCACATCCCTGGTGAAAAAAACAGCATATGCTGGTAGGTATGTCAAGGACCAGCATAACCCAGCAAAGGACCAGCATAAACCAGCTAAGGACCAGCGTAAACCAGCAAAGGGCCAGCTTAAACCAGCATCAAAACATACCTAACCAGCATCCCAGCATCAAAACATACCTACCAGCACATGCTGTTTTTTTCACCAGGGATTACAGAGCACCAGAGGGCAATAAAATTGACAGAATTCGCAAGATGAAACCTTGTTTCTTATAAAAAGTAACAAAGCATTGCAATTATTGGATGGCATGTGTATTATGTATTCATATATTTATTTCTGTCTATCTTTCTGTTTCGGATGAAAAGTTGTGGTTGCTGTAATTTAAGTGCATCACTAAGTCTATTATATATAATATAGGCTGTGCCAATTTGTAAACAGTAAATTGTGTGGAGTGTTCACACTGAAAATTCCAACAGGAGGAAGTACACTTGTTGACAAGGACTAACGTGTGTCAAATGCTGGATGACAACCTAAACTTCTAAAATTCATATGCTAGGTGATATAGATACATATTATAAATGTATAGTGTATGCAACTTAAATCTAAGACTCAGTGTCACATAAAAGAACATGCAATACATAGAATACGATGTTGGATTTTGTTTCACTACAGATCTAGTTTATCCACTTCTATATTACGCAGATGTGTCCATAGTCAATACCAATGCTCCTGAGTTACTCAATACCAGCAACAGATATTATGTGGTAACTCATAATATGCCTGAATACATTATGAGAAAAACTGTGTTTCTGAAAGGCAATTGCGCAGCTATGGACGACTTATTACTTCAATTTATGATTTTAAATCACATTACAGGACCTGTAAAACAATTTGCTTCTCAGCTCGCAGCACAGCACGCACAACAGCCAGGCAGTTCTTCAGCATGACCTAGAGGAGAACGTGTGCAAATAGTTAGACAGGTGGTGCATGCTGGCGTGAGGAGTGTTAACCGCTGCCCCTCCGAGACCTTCAATCATCTGCACCATCAGCCCTGAATGAGTCATTTTCTGTGTGTCCATCATTTCATTACTGCAGGAAGAGAGCCACCTGTATTTCAGCACCTCCTCTCAACACTACAGCCATTCTCAGACAGATGGTGGGTGACATGTGATCGGGAAAGAGATGGCTCTCAGAATAAAGCTGTTCTGACTGCATTGAGAAGCTGCCCGTTGTTTTGCTTCCTCATCAGTGGCTCGGGGTCTGCTTTGAGCTTGAAGTTTGCTTGTTCCCTTATAGACTTGGTTGCATGATTTATTGCTTAAGTGCTTAAAATGTGCAGCACGCTATCATTGCAGTACTGAGGCCACATTTCATTAGCTTCCCCTTGAATCTGGAGAGGCGCTGGAGCTCTAATCTCGTATCCTGACTTGGAAAAGATAATTATAGCCGAACTCCTTAAAGGTTTTGTTGCATGCTTTGCAGTGAGATACTACGTTCCACTGGTAGATAACCGTCCACAACGAATAGCTAAGAATTACCAATTAGACATTAACGCTGCTGGAATAGATCATTGTGCTTCAGCGTGTTATTTATAAATCTGATTTGCATTCTCTCTCTCTCCTCTGCTCAGTTACAGTTAACTTAATCAGCCTGTAATGTTGCACATTTAATCATATTAGAACATGTATGATGAATGTAAACGAATAACTCTGTAACGGCCAATTAGCGTCATGTTAATAGATGTTTTATCAAGATGTAGTGTGATGTTGCGGTGCTTGTTTTTTCAATAGTGCTATTTGATAATGCTTGTTTTTGTCAACAGGGGACAACTGACATTTCAGTTTAACCCCACAGCTAAGTTCAACCTAAAATCCACAGACAGGTCAAAAATAGCATATAAAACACAACAAATGTACTGAAATAAATAGATGAATAAAAAAGAAAGAAAATATCATATTAAAAAATACATTTAGAACCAATAATATAACTAGACACCTATTTTGTATAACATTAAGCTAAAATATATTTTTTCAAATAAAATACCAATTTATATATATATATATATTTGTAAAAATATATTTGTATATATTTTTACAAATGAATTGAAATGTGTTTCTCTAACCTTTGTGGGTCTGCAAAATGGGAGCTTGCTATTTATCTTTAATTAAAATATAAATCAGAAAAAGAACATGATTTTTAACATTACCTATGCAGTTAAATGTTTAAATAACAGATGGAAAAGAACATTTTGACCCACATATGTAAGCTCTCATATTTCATGTCAAAAAAACCTCAGTTGTCCTCAATCCATCTCAACTGTCAGCTGAAATCTCAAATTAAACTCTTGCATTAAACGGATCCAAAAAAGTTTGCTAAGAAGTGAAGTAAAAGATAAGGTAAAAGGAAACTGCATGTCTGGTGTAGGTGATTTGGATGACAATCTAATTTGCATATCAAACTTTACAATAAATATTTATGCTCTCATAATTCATTCCGGCTGATATTGTTTTTTTAAAGTCCAGAGCTCTTTCATTATTTATTCATAAACATGATTAATATTCACAAGAAACATTACCATATTGCAGTCAAATACCGGTTGTTCCGGTGAATAACTTGGAGGGTCACCTTTTCCGCACCTTCCTCCTCAGCTGTCTCTGCCTTTTAAGACAAGTAATGGTTTACATCTGATCTGACAAAAGAGCTTTTGCAGCCTTTCTCGCATTAGCATTTCAAAAGGTGTGTTTGCCTCCCCGATCTGTGATAAAGGCTGGAGAGATTACAGAAGGGGTTTGGAGAAACTTTGTGCTGCCAACTGGTTCCATGAAGAAATCATTTCTGACAACAGCACAACTCTTTGAAGAGAGTTTCCAGGGATTACGGCTGTAGGAACTCTGCCTCCCCACAACCTGCTTTAATGCAGGTCAGCACACAAGAGACTCTGTATGATGTTTTTGAGTAACATTTGAGTAAAGCTACGCTGTTTAACTAAAGCTTCAATAAAGCAAAGGCATGACTGACCTTCAAAAGTGTTGTGGGAAATCCCTCTACAATTAATAATAAATATAACAATCCCCTTCTAAGGGGCCCTTTGTAAAATAAAAAGCATATACTACTATTATTATTCTTATTGCTGTTTTTAATATTCACATTCACTGACTTTTACATTGTTTTCATAATATCATGGAAACTCTGTAAAGTAAATTTAGAAAAAAACACTTATACTGGATTGACTACAGACTTCATTTAGACTTGAAAACCTATAGGGGAAAGCGGGGATGGTTGCAACAAGGGGGAGTTGCAACATGGCTTATTACTTCAAGCAGGAATAAGCTACAGTGATGATATTCATACTGCACATGCTTTATTGGCCCCTCATCCTTCCTGGAAGAAATCAGCCACATGTGACCATTCCTTCTGCAAAAAATTATTTTCAGGATAAATTTTTTTTTTTTAAAGATCAGATTTTTGGTCATATCTAAGTAGTTTGTGTGACGCATTGTAAAAACATAACATTTTAATCAGTGTTTTCGAGCTTCTAATAGGCATAGCAAGCATGTGTCAATGATATTGTGTCAAGCTAATATACCAAGTTTTATCACGGCTATCAGTGTAGGGATGCTGTCCCTTATCACAACATTGATTTAAAGGCTTGCATAACATTACATAATTGTAATTTTATGCAGGGCCGCTGCTGGCCAAATGGGTACCCTAAGCAGAATTGTTGTGCACTCTCCCTCAAATATTCTTAAGTAAAAAAAAACAAAAACAAAAAAAAAAACACATACTATAGATCAAAATATAACTTAAATAAAATAGAAAAGTAAATAATTAAATAAATTGAACCTACATTGTCTTGTTTATAAATTGCAGTTGTAGCTCTAGACAGTTACCTGTTGCTATGATTTTATTAATACAGTTGTCTGATTGATTTTATTGTCTCAAACATTCAGAAATCACAAAAGAAAATTAAACAGTTTTACTACGATAAAACCATGGATAATTTAGGCAAGGTCTGTCATGTCCATATGTTTTTGTTGAACAAATTATAGAGTCTAGCGTTTCTATCACAAAATTAAATAAATAGTTAAACTGAATTAAATGTTTGGTCAATATTAAACAAGAATGTGATCGTCCTGTAAGTGTAACAACTAACACGTTCTCACTCCTAACTCATCACATACTGACGATTGGTGAGGGCCCCTTTAGCGTCATTTTTCGATGTGCAGCGTCCTCCATTGTTTTCAGTTGTTTGTCTTAAATCAATGGTTCGCATGCATTTGTAAAAATAGAAATCATTTTATATAAATGTATACTTTCATTGGAGCACCTAACCCCACCCCAACCTACCCACTTCTGAGCAATATAAAACACACAACAGGCAAATATAAGTACAGCCACAGGTATTTATTGCAAAAACTGTCTATAAACAAGCGGTATAAAAGCATTACAAACAAGTCCTGTTGCATTCTGAGTGTTCTGAAGCCGTACTTTATGCGAATAACAGAAGGTTTTAATTGCTGAAAATGATCCTGGCCACTCCGTTAACGCGCTGACATCTCATTCAAAAAGATACTCCCCAGTGTTGCCAACTTCTTTCAATGGAAAGTAGCTAAACCCCACTTGAAAAGTCGCCAAATATCGCTAGATGACGTCATGCGCTAATTAGAATATTCATAACTTCTGTGCATCGTGCCTTTCTGGGCTCACAAACTACATTTTAATGCAGCCAAATTCTCAGTAATTTCATAGATATATTTCATAGATATATTGATATATTTTACTGTTTCTGTTGTCAGACAACGGAATGAATATGAAATATTGACTGGAACGCGGCCCATTAAGACTACATTACCAGCTCTCCAAAACGAAGATATTAATCTGTACTAAAATCCTGATGCATAATCACGACATTCTCTAATGAAATCAAATACACATACAATAAAGACAATGGCTGTGCTGTGATTTTGGCTTTACACCTGCATGTAAAATAGTTAGAAGCAACAGAATATCTTTTTTATTAAGTGAAACCCCTATTCTTCTGCCGCTCGCTGAACAGAGCGGACGCAGCTAAAGAGAGACAGAGAGGTGTGCGCGCGCAAGGAAAGCACAACCTTGCGCTCGTGCGGCAGTACCGGAGAGCGTCAGAGACTATACAATGTTTGTCCAAAAAGTCGCTAGATTTGTCTCTAGGTGCTTTTTTGGAAAAAAAAAGTCGCTAAGGGGGTCTGAAAAGTCGCTAAGTTGGCAACACTGATACTCGCGTACTTTAGCATGAAGCAATCGGTCACGAGACACATACGAGCCAATGGCATTTCACAACAGCATGATGCATTCAGTCACGAGACACCCAAGAGCCAATAGCATTTTACAACCAAGGCTTGCTTCCTCTGGCGGCATTTTTTGAATTCGCGCACAGACAAACTGCAGTGCAGCACACAGGATGGCGGACAGAGACGGCGATCGCGTCTGTTCTTCTCACAAATCAATCGTTTTGCTTCGGAACCCTTGGAATATTAATACTTTTTGAATAAATTATGAATATAGTTGTATCTGCCTGTTATATCTTGTGTTTTGTTGACAAATGGTTAGGTTTAGGGGCAGGGGTTGGGTTAAATGTGTAAATAGTGTAATATAAATGAAATTGTTGTGACTGTTTGCATTGAAAAAAGAAATTAAAACACCCCAGCATATATGCAATATATAATTTAAATATGACGATACAATTCCCAGTGCCTTTCGCGTCAGCACATTGACGCTAAGGATTTCTTATGTAAAGTACTGGAGGAGCCTGCACGTCGAAAAATGATGCTAAAGGGGTACCCTGAACATCAAGAAGTGACGCCAAAGTGTCCTGACCAAGCGTCAATATGTGACGAGTTAGGAGTGAGAACGTGTTGTAACAACAGCAATTATGGTTGGTGGTGATAAAATTATTACCGACATTAAAACACATTATTAACGTAAACAGCCAAAAAAGTTTAACAGGATTGTGAACATACCTGAAAGTGATAGACGGGCTTCATCTTGGCATTTTTTTCTTTTCTTTCTCGGCGCCGGACTGCTTATTATGATTATTTGCATTCAACCACAAACATTAGGTGAGGGAGGGGGCGGGCGCGAATGCGGGAATGACGCGTCACGTGTGCTTAGTCTACTGCGGTCAACGTAAAATGTTCACCGTAATATATGTTCATGTTTAGATTTTTACTTATGTATATCTACATGTTAAGATAGAACGATTTGTTTGTTTGTTTGTTTGTTTTGTTTTTTTGAGCTGAGATGATGCCCCCCGGAGCGTAAAGGGAGCGCCGGTACTGATTTTATGGATTAAAAATGAACCCCTTTTAATAGTTAGGTCCTCTCCCTTTTTTATTTAGGTGAATAGGTTAAAAATCTACTTGTTACTTGAGAACGTTTTTCCATTTACTATTTTTTGTGTTTTATATAGCCAATTTACCTTATTGAAGAACCTGTCTGTGCACAAACAAAATAAAGAAGCTGCAAAATGATATTTAAGAATGACTTAAAGGGGTCATCGGATGCCCATTTTTCACAAGTTGATATGATTCTTTGCCTGTTGTGTGTTTTCTCTTATATATACATAGATGGATATATGTAGATCGGGAGGCGCATTCCCTTCACAAATAAACATAATAAAAAGTAATTGACGACCACTATGTTCATTATTACATCCAGCAACAACACCTTAATCGCTCAATCTGAGATATTCTTGTCTAATTTACATCCCTGCTCCTGCATCGAAACAATGGAGGTCGGACTGTTACAGCTGATTTAGGCAGGTCTGAGGTAAGACACTCATGTTAATCAACTATCGTGGGCCTCTGTAGGTGTGACAGATTAATTAAAAAACACTGCATGGATTTTTATCATAATAGGGTAGATATGTACATACACTGCCAACACACATCTCCCCTGTTGTGGGGTCAGCTGCAACATTTCACTTTGTCTATTCAAGTGTACATTGTACGTATATTATCATACGTACACATGTTGCAGCAATGTGGGTGCGTAGCTGACAAATGTGGCTTTATTGTATTACATTTTTTTGGCTTTCTAAAACAATCTCTGAGAGACTAAAGGAAATACAAAAAGTGTTGCAACCGACCCCGCTCTTCCCTACTGTTGAAAAAAGGTAATTGCTGATCATGTTCTCTCATTAACGATCGGTCAAACGGGGGAAAAAAAAGATATACTTTTTAACCACAAATGCTCATCTTGCACTTGCTCTGTGATGTGCGTCCGTGACTTCATGCATTATGTAATCATGTTGGAAAGGTCACGCCCAGTTAGTTCTTCGTCTGTGTACTCTGGTTCAAAAAGGTAGGGTAGGGTAAAAAACTCCATCTCATTTTCTGCTCCATCTTCAAAATCATCCGATATTGATGTTTACCTTTTTTGTAAAGGGTGTTAGACTTTCTTTGCATATTCGCTTTGTAAACAATGGGTCGGTACTTCCGCTTACGTCACGCATGACTAGGGTGACCACCACCAAACAAACCAAATGTGGGACAATTACTAACTTTGTGTGAGACAATGTGGGACATGTTACCAACACTAAAACATAATATCTAACTTAATAAAAACATTTGTATTCTGCCTTTCAGCTCGTAAAAATACTCGTAAAAAATACTGTCCTTTAGCTACTTCCAGAAAACGCCATTACGCCACAATGCAACATACCATAAGAACATTTCCTCTATAGGTGAGTTACGCCGCAAAAGAATAACTAAAAAACTTTCTTAAAAAGGCAAAAGAACGAATGCACATTTTGATATTGACAATTAAAAAACAGGCTGATCAAAGACATTTTCTCAATATGCAACGTGCGAGAAAAGGGTACAGCGCAAAGCAGTGGTCACCCTACTTGTGACCTTTCCGACCTGACTACGTCATGCATGGAGTCGAACTAGTGCAAGATGAGCATTTGTGTTTAAAAAGTACATAAATTTTTTTTTTAAGTAAATAGCCAATCGTTTCGCTAGATAACACCTTTTTTCATCAGCTGGGATCGTGTAGAGTCCTTTGAAGCTGCAGTGAAACAATTCGGAGCTTCAGCCTGTTGATCCCCATTGAAGTCCACTATATGGAGAAAAATCCTGGAATGTTTTCCTCAAAAACCTTAATTTCTTTTTGACTGAAGAAAGAAAGACATGAACATCTTGGATGACATGGGGGTGAGTAAATTCTGGACGTGAACTAATCCTTTAAGATTTGAATTGTTCCAGTCATGTTTTCTTATCAGATCAGATCATATTCTTCACTTCACAACGATCACACAAGGACAACACACATTCTCTTTCCTTCTGAGTGTATTGTGTGTGACTGACTGCTGCCACCATGTTAAATGTACACATCCGACACCCTTACTAAACCCCAAAATAATCTTATCACTAAGAATTACAGACAGCAATCATGCTGACAGCCATCTCTGGGAGTTGAAGTTAGCTATTCAATATCGGTTATGCTTATCCTTAACAGACAGATGCTCTCTCCTCTTTTGCCCACGGGCTCAGTTCCTGCTGGACACTGATAAATCGCAGTCACAGCAATTGCTATTTGCCTGGAAAGACAAGAGCTGATGCCGACTGAATCGCTCCCCGACGAGTAATCTGCACTTGGTGGGCAGTTGAAAAGAATATGATAACCCTGACGTCACCTCAATTTCGAAATGCTCGTCCGCTCCCTCCTGCCTGCTCCCACGTCTTGACAGAGGTTGCGGAGGTTATAAATGATCCACAAGTCTGTGGCTCTTTGGATAGGATGCTTTCTTTTATTTGAGATAGTGTCCGGCCTATTTGCAGTTAATGTTGTGCCAGCACTCTGACAGAAGGACAACTAATATGTCCCATACGGGTGTTAAACAAATACAAAGGCTTTGCATATAGTATGAAGGAGTCACTACTGTGTGAAGAATGTTGTGTAATAGTTCACGACTTGACTTCATGTAGAAGAGGCCAAAGTTCACATCCACTTGAAAAGCTGCTAAGGATTGTCCAGTGGGATTTGTTGGTGTCTACAGGTAGAAAGAGATCTTAATACAGAAAATTAAGTGAAATAAGACTTGAGTCTCATATTTGTACTATTGTACATGTACAGTTATTATATATTCACAGATGTCTTTTGTAGGCTAAACAAAAAAAGAGAATATATATATGAGTAAGATCACATCACTAGATAAACATAAGCTCAGTTTAATAATATTTTATTAGATATTATTACTGGATTGAATTTCCGGCTATGACATTCATACCTGAACCTTTAAAATTTAAGTGAATTATGCTCACCATGGCTGCATTTACATGATCAAAAATGCAGTACAAACAGCACTTTTGGAAAATATTAATACAATTTAAAATAACTATTTTCTATTTTGTTTAAAATTTTATTTATTTGTGTCATGGCAAAGCTAAATTTTAGCAGCCATTACTCCAGTCTTCAGTGTCACATAATCCTTTGGAAATCATTCTAATATGCTGCTTTGGTGCTTAGGTTTCTTATTATTATTCTTTTTTTTTTTTTCTCAAAAAAAAAAAAAAAACATGAATAGTTTTTTGAGGATTCTTTGATGAATAAAAAGTTTAAAATTACATAATTTATTTTAAATACAAATCTTTTGTAACATCTTAACTTAACTTGTCTTTACTCTCACTTTTCATCAGTTTATGTCGTTCTTGCTGAAAAGCATTAATTTCTTTAAAAAAAACCTGACTCCAAACTTTTGAACATTTGTGTAATTTAATTTAATTTTTAAAATGTAGTTTGTTACTTGTCTGTTACATTTTTTAGCTTTTAACAAAATAAAGTAAAAAGAAAAATGAATTTGTAATTAGCAAATAAAAAAAAAACATTCTGTTGAATTTGGAGACCTGGAAAAAAACACAACTTTAATATGGAAATCCACAGCTTTGATTGTGGATTGTGGGTGTATTACATCATGTGAATATGGCAGCTCCCAAAAAGTTGGTTTATATACCTTTAAACACATAAAATGCATTGAAAATTTGTTTCTCACAAATTGAGACAGGTTTTGATAACCGTACATCTGCAGAACACATGCTAGCATTGCACAGCATCATTTATCCTCCACACTTTATTTGCCTGGAGATTTCTTCGTTGACAATCAAACACGTGCACAAACTAGCTTTTCTGTTCTCTTTCCTTATACTGTACAGTGGTATGCAAAAGTTTGGGAACCCCTTGCAGAATCTGTTAAAAATGTGACTAATTGTAACTAAATAAGAGGGATCATACAAAAATGCATGTTATTTTTTTTAGTACTGTCCTGAGTAAGACATTTTACATAAAAGATGTTTACATATAGTATACAAGACAAAGAAATAGCTGAAATTATTAAAATAACACCCTTCAAAAGTTTGGGAACCCTTGGTTCTTAATATTGTGTGTGGTTGCCTGGATGATCTACGACTGTTTTTTTTTTTGCTTGTTTTGTTTTGTTTTGTGATGGTTATTCATGAGTCCCTTGTCTGTTCTGAACAGTTAAACTGAGCACTGTTCTTCAGAAAAATCCTCTAGGTCCTGCAAATTCTTCATCTTGTTCAAAAGTTTTCACCCCCAGGCTCTCAACGCATCGTGTTTCCTTTCGGAGTATCAGCGAATGTTTGAACATTATTTTATAGTTGTGTTTGAGTCTCTCAATTGTCCTCAGTGGGGAAAGATGGATCTCAAAGTCATACAGTCACTGCTGGAAAAGGTTCAAATATGCAAAAGATGCTGGAAAACTGAAGAATCTGCAGGATCTGGAGTATTTTGCTAAAGAAAAGAAAAAACAGCTGTAGATCATCCAGGTAACTGCACACAGTATTAAGAACCTGTGGTTCCCAAACGTTTGAAGGGGGTTATTTTAATAATTTTACTGTGGACTATATGTAAACATCTTTTATGTAAAAATATCTTACTTTGGACAGGGCTAAATAAAAATAACATGCGTTTTGTATAATCTCTCTTATTTTGTTAAAAATATTCACATTTTCACAGATTCTGCAGAGGGTTCACAAACTTTTGCATACCACTGTATGTAGGTCTGCATCATCTTCTGCATCTTATCGGTCAAACAACACCTTTATGATTGGATAAGAGAAATATTACACATCTGACTTATAAAGAATATAAAGCTAAAGGCAAATTATGGAACAACAAATAGTGTAAAGTGGAAAATTATTCCACTGGCACTAACAAAAAGTTCAGTGATAAACTAAACTGGAATAAAACACAGCGTAAAACTGTAAGCAATAAAACAAACCCCGCAGATCTGAATCTAATATAATTGAGAGCAGATTAAACTCACTTATGTATGTAAATGGATCTCAGTATCTCACACTAAAGTAGGACTTTTTGCTCTGAAAATTTAAATTGTATCTAAATGATCTACTTTGCACTTATACAGTCTTTCACAAGCTGTGGCATTGCAGATCTCATTAAACTAGGTGCCATTGGCTTTCTTTCTTACAGTAAACGCAGCAGTATTTTCCTCCACAGCTTTTCTTATCTTTCGAATTGCATACTCTTACGCATAAATACCTGAATTTCATGGACGACTTTGGTAAGGGAAACACTGCAGCCACAGGCAAACACTGAGAGCAGAGACGTGGGCACAGAGCTCAAAGCTGCGTTCTGCTCTGTTAGCACATTACCATGACACAGCGGACAGGGGGGTTAAAGATATACACAAAGTCTCCAGAGTCTGAAAGAGAATTAGCCGCTGACATTACAGGCAACTAACGCAACATCGTCAGCAGATAAACATGTGCTTTTGTACTGATCTTCAGTCAGTGGCTATCACAGTTACAGACCGAAGTACAAACCCAGCTGCATTTGTACACAGCCAAATACATTCAGACAAACAATTAAAGTTAATGGTCAGAGCTGAAAACCTGCTCCCATCATTCAGGAAATAACAATGACACACAGAACTCTCTTTGAATGTTAAAAATAAACATTAATAGTTCCGCCAAAAATGCATCCAGCCATTATTTACTCCCACCCATAAAAGGAGAATTTGTAAAGAATCTCACAAATTCTGATCCAACTGGAATGGTTTTCGAGTTAAATGAGTAGTTTGGCTTTGGTTTTACTGACTATAATGGGAATTGTAATAGTTTTAATGGAAACTGTAATGGTGCCTATCGGTCTCTACTGGTAATTGGTCTTGTTAAAACCACTAAATCCTAATGGAATATGTCCCAAAACACACTACAAGAAAAACAATTTTAAGGATTTTGATTGTTAATAGTTGATGGTTTGTAATGTTTGTAATGGTATTTTTAGTGGAAACCATTAGAATTTCTGTGATGGTTTCTATTGTCACTATCACCTTAATCCACACAACTTCAGTCCATCAGTCTTGTGAAAAGCTGCATGTATTTAATACACAAATTTATCATTAAACCATTTTAACCTTAAAGGAGAAGTCCACTTCCAGAACAAAGAATCACCTCCTTGTCATCCAAGATGTTCATGTCTTTATTTTTTGTCGTAAAGATGTTATGTTTTTTGAGGAAACATTTCAGCTTTTTTCTCTATATAATGGACTGATATGGTGCCCCTAGTTTGAACTTCCAAAATTCAGTTTAAATGCGGCTTCAAACGATCCCAAATGCGGTTGTAAACGATCGCAGCCGAGGAAGAAGGGTCTTATCTAGTGAAACGATCGGTTATTTTACTAAAAAAAAACAACAATTTATGTACTTTTTAATATCAAACACTTGTCTTGTCTTACTCTGCCTCGACTGTTTTTTTCCGATTCATGACAGTTAGGGTGTCGAAAAACTCCCATCTCATGTTCTCCCTCAACTTCAAAATCATCCTATATCCCTGTTTTACCTTTTTTTGTTAAGGGTGTTTGATCTTCTTTGCATGTTCACTTTGCAAAGACTGTGCCGGTACTTCTGCAGCGATGTAGGATGATTTTGAAATGATTTTTGAAGTTGAGGGAGAAAATACTATTGGAGTTTTTCAACATACCCTAATGGTCTTGAGCCAGAATACACAGAGTTCAGGCAGAGCAAGACGAGATGAGCGTTTGAGATTAAAAAATATTTAAATTGTATTTTTTTAATTGAAAATAATCGATCGTTTTTCTTGATAAGACCCTTCTTCCTTGTTTACAACTGCATTTGGGATCGTTTGAAGCCGCATTTAAACTGCATTTTGAAAGTTCAAACTCGGGGCACCATATCAGTCCATTATATGGAGAAAAATGCTGAAATGTTTCCCTCAAAAAACATAATTTCTTTA
>JAHKKF010536368.1:13764-27777 GCA_019740295.1 Labeo calbasu
TGCTCACCAACACAGATTTAGACAGATTTGTGAACAATATTTGAGAGAAATAGGCCTTTCGTGTACATAGAAAAAGTCTGGGGGCATGAAAACATCGTGTACATGAAAAATGGGGGCAAAAACAAATGTGTTGCGTTTATAATTTTGGTCAGTGTATATAAGGGATGAATTGAGGAGTCTGGAGTGTGTCTAGTTTGCTGTCTTTGTTGCTATATGGAATGATCTAACTGATACGATTTGCTTTTGTATAAACATTTTGAAAACAGCCATAAATACCAAAGTGAAATAAGCCTGCAGACGCCAGTTCCTTTGGAAACATGAATCAGTGCCAGTCCGGCACCACGTTCGCAATGCTACGTTACGTTATATAAATGTTTAGGCACGGGAGCTATATATATTTTCTAAGCGTGCATTTTAAGCAGACACTTTGCATAGTTAGTGTTACTTTGCACCCATCTCTAGGCTAAGCACCGACATCAAATATATCTGAGGATGACTAGTTGGTTTAAACAAATGAGACACCAGCAGATTCCAGATACATTTTCAAAGCCTTATTGGGCATGCTGTGACAGACTCCCACATGCTTTGACAGTGACTTAGTAATACTGCGGCTAAAAACTGTTGGAACTTCCAGCATGAATATGGAATACAGAGTACATTAACTGGGTTACATATTTATGACTGCCAATCATACACTACTATCCTCCCAGACGTAAGACAGGAGGTTCCAGCTTTTTGGTTCTTATGGAAATGTGAGCGAGACACTCTGACCCACTTTCCTCTCAGCTGAGTCGACTGCAGCTGTTAAACATACCAAAGTAAGACCTCTAAACCACTGCGTCCAGCTTCACCGGCGAATAACCATTTCATACTCACATGGACCTGTTGTGTTTTTTGTTAAGAGACTGTATCACTATCACTTGGAGAGACATATACTGTAAAAATGTTATGCAATTATTTATTGTTGTAAAATGTACAACTTTGTAAAATGATTTAGCAAATAAATAGATGTGAATTAACAAAAGTAAAAAAAAATGTAAATGTGTACTTAAATAATTAAATAATAACACATATATAAATAATGATGTCTTTATTTCAATTTTAAACATACAACCTTTTTAAAGGCGTATAAAAATTAACTTTATAAAATTATTTAGCAAAAAAAAAATCAGCAAAATGTGAAGATGTGAATTAATGATTTGAAAATAAAAAAATAAATAAAACACTTGGCAAACTGACCACAAAATATGTACATACAAACAGACTTTTTTAAATTTTATAATTAAAAAATGTAAAATTGTACTTAAATAATTAAATAATAATACACATATAAATAATAATGTTTATATGTCAGTTTTAAGCACATATCACTTTTAATGGTGTATAAAAATGTGTTAACTTTATACAATTATTTAGCAAATAAAAATCACCAAAATGTGAATAAATGTGAATTAATAATTTGAAAAATAAAAAATATAAATAAAATCAAAATATGAATCTGAACATGAAAGAATATGAATATGATTATAAATCAAATAAACTGACAATAAAATACATATATACAAATATGATTTTATTTTATAATTAAAAACGTAAATTAATATTTAATAAATAATTAAATAATACTATATATTAAAATAATAATAAATGTTTTATGTACTTTAAAATGAATTTAAAATATATTTTTTAAAAATGAATGGCACATAATAAAATGTTTTCTTTATAAAATTGTTTAGCATTTGTGATGCTGGACCACAAAATCAGTCATAAGTAGCATGGGTATATTTGTAGCAATAGACAACAATACATTGTAGGGGGCAAAATTATCGATTTTTCTTTTATGCTAACAATCATTAGGATATTAAGTAAAGATCATGTTCCATGAAGATATTTTGTAAATTACCTATCGTAAATATATCAAAACATAATTTTTGATTAGTAATATGCATTGCTAAGAACTTCATTTGGACAACTTTAAAGGCGATTTTCTCAGTATTTAGATTTTTTTTGCACCCTCATATTTTTCCCAGATTTTCACATTTTTGACTTCGGTCAAATATTGTCCCATCATAATGAACCATACATAAATGGAAAGCTTATTTATTCAGCCTTCAGATAATGTATTAATTTCAAATGAACCCTTATGACTTGTTTTGCGGTCCAGGGTCACATATATTAATCACAAAAATGTGAAGATATGAATAATTCATTTGAGAATAAAAATATAAATAAACCACTTTGCAACCTGATGAAATAAAACATACAAATAGTATTTTATTGATATTACAGAAACACAGCTTTTAGTTATTGATATAATTAATAGGTATTTTTGGTTTTTTCCTATATTTTATTTAATACATTTTATTTTCTTGTGGAGGGCTAATTTATTTAACAATTCCTATTTTCCCACATTGCTTCTCGACTTTGAATTCTGTGCACGTTCAGAATCCAGAGATCAGGATTAAAATTCAGACTTGAAAAGCT
Source organism: Labeo calbasu (assembly GCA_019740295.1). Taxonomy (NCBI): domain Eukaryota; kingdom Metazoa; phylum Chordata; class Actinopteri; order Cypriniformes; family Cyprinidae; genus Labeo; species Labeo calbasu. The sequence continues at coordinate 16,249 of JAHKKF010536368.1, forward strand.
TCTGTAAATCAGTCCTATTACAGAGTTTACATCTGATGGTACACAATATCCAGCTGAAAGCCCTTTGTGTTTGTTAATACTGTGCTCTAAATAGTTGTGTCGAGACTGGACTTCCTCTATTGTTAGCTACATGCTGCTAAGTGTAGAACGGCTTGCTCAGCAGCTGTTGAGAATAATAGAAGGTTGAGTGAGCAGGATTTGCGTCCAAGGCTGGAACAAGAGCCTGTGTGTTACGAGACACAAGCGGATATGAACAAAGCATGTGTTATTCAGAAAAACTGGCTCCAATCTCACCTATCCTCCACAGGATTTTAGGTCAACTTGAACTCGAGGCAAGTCAAATCTCTCTGACTACACTCTCAGATAAAAAGGTACAAAAGCTGTTGCTGGGATGGTATCCTTTCAAAAGGTACTAATATGTATACTTTAGGTAGTAATATGTACCAAAATGCACATTTTACAGTATAAAGGTGAACGTTTTGAAAACTTACTGCAGAGTGACAGCTTTTGTACCTCTTTGTACCTACACTGCCTGCTTCAAACCTTAAGAGAAAGAAAAAAATGTATTTGTTATAAAAATAATATAATTTGAAAGAATATACTAAAGTACAAACTGACTGTAACATTTCAAGCACTAAACTGCATGTTAATTGCAACTGAATGAAAATGAAAATGCAATTAAATAAACTTTAGAGTGCTTTTTTGACCCACTTAAGTAGGACATAAGTACATCTTTACTGTATGTGTATGCAATTTCATAATTCTCTTGCCTTTGAAATATGGTTTAAGTACTGGCAAATATACTGACAAGCATTTATGATAAACTACAATGTGACCTTGGACCACAAAACAAGTCATAAGGGTCAATTTTTTGAAATTGAGATTTCTTGTATGGGACAATATTTGAAAATCTGGAATCTGAGGGTGCAAAAAAATCTAAATTTTGAAGTTGTCCAGATGAAGTTCTTTAGCAATGCATATTACTAATCAATTACGTTTTAATATATTTACAGTAGGAAATGTACAAAATATCCTCATGGAACATGATCTTTACTTAATATCCTAATGATTTTTGGCATCAAAGAAAAATCAATAACTTTTTGGATATTGCTACAAATATACCCATGCTACTTACGACTGGTTTTGTGGTCCAGGGTCACATTTGTAATGATAAAGCTGCAATTTAACATTTAAAATATATTAACTTTAATTGTAATATCAAATAAGACACTGTAGTCAAAATGTTTAGTATTTTAGGCAATACATCAAAATAAGTTTTTTTTAAAGCATGACAAAAGATTATTAAAACAGTGGGTTAACATGGATTTTAAAGTAAAACTTTTTAAGTGTGTTAAGAAACAGTCATGAAAGTGTACTCTCTTTTAATACAATTAAGCTGTATTTTATTTAAATAATATTATATTATTTTATCTGCAAGTACAGCTTCCCTGCTGAAACTGGTCATCCAGGCTGGTCTTAGCTGGTCAGGCACCTTTGTTTACGTCTGTGTGTTGCAACCACAACTGTTTCTGAGGAACTACATTGTTTGGTGGAAGAATACTGTTTTTTTATTTATATCGTTACACTTTATTTGCTCTATTTTATTTTGTAAAACCTTACTACTTATACGGAATAACCATTTTATAAGCAATAAGCCCCGTGAAGCTCTGCTTCGCGTCGTGCCTAACAACGTCCCTTAGCTTTTATAAATTCACTGTAAGCTTCTTGGGGTTAAGCTTTATTAAGATTTGAAGTACACTAAGTGCACATTCAAAAACAATTAAGTGCACTTATTTTTCATGAAGGAAAAGTTCAATTCTTAACTATACTTTTTACATTCCGTAAGACATTTTTGAGTGGTGTTTAATTAATATTTTGATTTAAACTGTTTAATACTTAAAGCTGCAGTCCGAACGCTTTGCGTTTTTGTCACCATCTCTGTTTGAAACCTGCAATTGCTGTTATTTGCGGAATTATCTACGTGGGTTGTGCATCGGCACGGCTCCTCAGGCGGATGAATCTAATGTTTTGAGATATATGTGTGACTGTCAGTCAACGCACCGGTGTAGATATTTACTATACTTCAGAAATACAGATATACGTCTTGGAATTATGTTCAAAATGTCATCTGAACAAGTAAGTAATATGTCTGCCAGTTTTGTTTTCACCAACTAAAAAAAAGTTTTACAATAAATCACGCTAGCAATGGTGATTATAATGGTGATATATAATATAGATTTATAAATCTAACGATTGCAAAGTTAGCTCAGATCACGTCAAGCCATGCAAATTATTATTATTCTTATACTTTGTTCTCAAATTGTTAACAAACATCAACATTGCGGGACTATGTGTATTTAGTGTGTATTAGCGTTTCTGTACAGTTTAATTTCTAATTGTCATACCATTCGAATTTCATTAAAAGAAACTGCTCTTTTAACCTTTAAAGGCAAATTTCCTTAGAACGCGTACTTCACCAGTCAATGATGATTGTCGTTTTAACCTTTCTTGATTACACGCCTTCAAAATGACAAATTTATTTATCCCAGCTGCTGTCAAAAGAGGCATGATCCGCCAGCTGCAGCATCCACACACGCGATATAGCCTACTATCAGGGACTCCTTCTTTATGTATACAAACATGACGTAATCACGCAAAGACGAACAGCAGCGAACTGGCACTTGGAAACACTCAAACTGGAAAACATTATTACAAGCTTACCGTTGTGAGTCGGGCTAAGGTAAGCAGATAGTTTTGAACACTGATTGGTGGTTATGTACTTGCACAACAGTTGATTCTGAATCATTTTTAAAGGAGAAGTCCACTTCCAGAACAACAATTTACAGATAATGTACTCACCCCCTTGTCATCCAAGATGTCTTTGTATCTTCAGTCGAAAAGAAATTATGTTTTTTGAGGAAAACATTTCAGGATTTTTCTCCATGTAATGAAATAATATGGTGCCCCGAGTTTGAACTTCCAAAATGCAGTTTAAATGCGGCTTCAGACGATCCCAAATGTAGTTGTAAATAATCCCAGCCGAGGAAGAAGGGTCTTATCTAACAAAACGATCGGTTATTTTCATTTAAAAAAATACAATTTATACACTTTTTAATGTCAAACGCTCATCTTGTCGTTAAACACTCATCTTGTCTTGCCCTCCCTGAGCTCTGTGTATTCTGGTTCAAGACAGTTAGGGTATGTCTAAAGACTTACCCTCAACTTCAAAATTTTGTTAAGGGTGTTTGATCTTCTTTGCATGTTCACTTTGCAAAGACTTGGTCGGAACTGCAGCGATGTAGGATGATTTTGAAATGATTTTTGAAGTTGAGGGAGAAAATACAATTGGAGTTTTTTGACATACACTATCTTGAGTCAGAATACCACAGAGTTCAGGCAGAGCAAGACAAGACAAGCATTTGAGATTAAAAAGTATTTAAATCGTATTTTTTTTTAATGAAAATAACCAATCATTTCGCTAGATAAGACCCTTCTTCCTCAGCTGGGATCGTTTACAACCACATTTGTGATCGTTTGAAGCTGCATTTAAACTGCAGTTTGGAAGTTCAAACTCGGGGCACCATATCAGTCCATTATATGGAGAAAAATGCTGAAATGTTTCCCTCAAAAAACATAATTTCTTTACGACTGAAGAAAGAAAGACATGAACATCTTGGATGACAAGGGGGTGAGTACACTATCTGTAAATTGTTGTTCTGGAAGTGGACTTCTCCTTTAATCAAAGAAGTTATATTATACCATTATACCAGCTATTATACCATTAATAGCACAATTAATAAATTATTCAAGTGTAGCAACTTAGAAAAACCAAAAATATTCAGTCAGACAGTACAAGTGCGTGTGGTCCTCAAAAATGCATTTATTGCAAACATGCTTTATTTACTAGGACTTCAGGCATCCACATACAAAACATTAAAGTCACAGCTTAAAAAAACAACAGAAAAAAAAACCTGCAAAAATGCATCTATTGTTCACTCATTCACCTCTTCCTCATCATCCTCAAACGCTTCCTCGCCATCATTGGCCGTAGCCTCCTGGTACTGCTGATACTCCGACACCAGGTCATTCATATTGCTCTCGGCCTCGGTGAACTCCATCTCATCCATTCCCTCTCCGGTGAACCAATGCAGGAAGGCCTTGCGTTTGAACATGGCGGAGAACTGCTCGGAAATGCGCTTGAAGAGCTCCTGGATGGCGGTGCTGTTGCCGATAAAGGTGGAGGCCATCTTAAGTCCCCTGGGTGGGATGTCGCACACCGCGACTTTGACGTTGTTGGGGATCCACTCCACGAAATAGCTGCTGTTCTTGTTCTGAATGGCCAGCATCTGCTCGTCCACTTCCTTCATAGACATGGGACCGCGGAAAACGGTGGCCACCGTGAGGTATCGCCCATGCCTTGGGTCGCAAGCGGCCATCATGTTCTTGGCGTCAAACATCTGCTGTGTGAGTTCAGGCACCGTGAGCGCACGATATTGCTGACTTCCTCTTGCGGTCAACGGCGCGAAGCCGGGCATGAAGAAGTGAAGGCGAGGGAAAGGCACCATGTTGACCGCCAGCTTGCGCAGGTCTGCGTTCAGCTGGCCGGGGAACCGTAACGAAGTGGTGACGCCGCTCATAGTCGCCGACACTAAGTGATTGAGATCCCCATATGTGGGTGTGGTGAGCTTGAGTGTGCGGAAGCAGATATCATACAGCGCCTCGTTGTCAATACAGTACGTTTCATCAGTGTTTTCCACCAGCTGATGCACCGAGAGCGTGGCGTTGTAGGGCTCCACCACTGTATCGGACACTTTGGGTGAAGGCATGACGCTGAAGGTGTTCATGATGCGGTCGGGATACTCCTCTCGGATCTTGCTGATCAGAAGAGTCCCCATTCCTGATCCGGTTCCTCCGCCGAGGGAGTGCGTGAGCTGGAAGCCCTGCAGGCAATCGCAGTGCTCACACTCCTTCCTGACCACATCCAGGACTGAGTCCACCAGCTCGGCTCCTTCCGTGTAGTGGCCCTTGGCCCAGTTGTTTCCTGCACCTGTCTGTCCTGCAAAAGCAATACAATAAGAGAAGATTGGTTTGCAATGAAAACAAAATAGCCACTGGCTATAGGGAGCCGTGTAGCAATTGTGCAGCATTCATCATGGCCTGTGGTGACATTTATGTTCATTCTTGGGATGCATTCCAGACATATTATGTCTGCAGAAAGTGAACACCATCCATTTCCTCATTTCAAAATAAAATCTGTCCATACTAGTTTTGGAAGTGATATTAATGAGAGAGAACTGTGCCTGTTTTATTTACACTACCAGCTATATATTTAGACACTAAATTATTAGTTCCTCATAAACTACACGACCAGTAAAAAGTTTGGAATAATTATGATTAATTATTAATTATTATCAAATATTATTGGTGCTCAGTTATCAATTAATGCTTCTTATTATTATCTTGTTGGGATATTTTTTTTTAATGAACAGCATTTATTGGAAATACAACTTTACTGCATCCTTGATTAATAAATTAATAATTTCTTTTAAAAAAGAAATAGCCCTAAAAAGCATTGGTAGTAATAAGAAATGTTTCTTGAAAATATGTCAAAATATACTTTCAAAACAAGTGCTGAAAGAGAAAAAATAAAACTTAAAAAAAAAAATGATTTGATTAGTTTCGTCATATTTATGGATTTATCTTATGTTATCATTAATATTGATAAAAAAAATGTAAAAATATTTTTTTCTATTTGAATATGTTTTAAAATGTAATTTATTCCTGTGAACAAAGCTAAATTTTTTGCATCATTACTCCAGTCACATGATCTTTCAGAAATGATTCTATTATTCTGATTTGCTGTTCAGGAAACATTTTATTATTATTATTATTATTATTATTATCAGTATTTAAAACAGTTGAGTACATTATTTTCAGGATTCTTTGAGGAGTAGAAAGATCCAAAGAACAGCATTTATCTGAAATAAAAAGCTTTTGTAACATTATACATTATACCATTCAAAAGCTTCAAGTCAGCATTTTTTTATTATTATTATCGTTTTTTGGGCGCATATAAATGCTTTGAGAATGTATGCGTTACCAATATACCGAAAAATCTGTTTAAATTTTAATAAACCCTTGTTGATAGAGTCTAAACATCAGAAAAAAAACTAGTCTCTATGCACGAGTTTTCCATGTTAAAAAAAGGTAAATAATCATGCGTTATGGATGTGACAAAAAAGGACACCATTTTTGAGAGACTACATACTTTGTAGGATTTCTGCGAATTAAAATGCACAAACCAGACACAATAATATCCAACAAATAGAGAAGGCTCTTCACAGAACATATAATTGTTACTTTAGTTTCATTTTGATGTGTCTATTTATGAGGAATATGTACTGTTATGGATGTGACAAGCCTGAAAATAGCACTCACCAGACTATGGAAAATCATGTACTAAAAATAAAAAAAAGCTTTAAAAACTTTAAGAGAGACCTCACATGGGTATCTGAACCACCAAATGTTGACATCTGTGCTGTCAGTATAGTAAAAACCTTTGGTAAAAACTTTTGACTTTTTTCATGGTAAGGTTGACATTTGCATGGAATTTATATTTCAGATAAATGCTGTTCTTGTGAACTTTCCGTTCATCAAAGAAACCTGAAAAAATTCTACTTAGCTGTTTTCAACATAATAATAATAAACGTTTTTTGAGTAGCAAATCAGCATATTAGAATGATTTCTAAAGGATCATGTGACTGGAGTAATGATGCTAAAAATTCAGTTTTGAAATCAAGGAATAAATTACATTTTAGAATATATTCAAACAGAAAACAGTTATTTTAAATGGTAAAAATATTTCAGAATTGTATTGTTTTATTTGTACTTTGGATCAAATAAATGCAGGCTTGGTGAGCAGAAGAGACTTCTTAAAAAAAAAAAAGAAAAATCTTACTGTTCAAAGACTTTTGACAGGTAGTGTATGTGTTTTTTATACATTATTTGGCTTGAAGCTAACAGTCCTATGAGTAATAAGTAGGCTAGTTGAAAAAATGAGAGCTTGACGTGTTGACACAGTACCAAAGATGAAGTTGTCTGGTCGAAATAGCTGTCCAAATGCCCCAGAACGAACACTGTCCATAGTTCCAGGCTCCAGGTCCACCAACACAGCTCTGGGAACATACTTGTGAGCTAAACACACACACACACACAATTTTTATGGCTTTGCTGTAAAAGTTATGCTGTGGAACAGCACTAAAACAGATGATATATGAATTTAATAATTTCTAAATTAATTACAGAAATGTAATCTATTTCTAAATAAGTAATAAAATATTCAACGTATAATTTATCAATCAATTAATATTTATTTTAATTAATGTAAATCGTTTGATAAAACATTATGCTAGTGAAGTCAGAGCAGCCCAGGAAATTCCTCTGAGCTGACTGCACCGTTCAAACGTTTAAGGTCATTGTGAGTTTGTGAGGGGGAGAGACAGGAACACTGATTCATACTCACACACTGACACACATACTTACAGGATGCCTCGTTGTAGTATACATTAATCCTGTCAAGCTGCAGGGTTGAGTCACCCACATAGTTGCCGGCTGGATCGATGCCGTGCTCGTCGCTGATGACTTCCCAGAACTAAATGTGTCACAGTTGTTTTGCGTTAGTTTAGATGCCATTTCAGGCCGAACTGTGAGAATAAAGCGCGAGTGTTCAGATTCTTAGCATACTCTCGCGCTCAGCAGGACGCATCCCGACACACCCATATGCAGCTGATGTGCCCTTAAAATGTAGCGGGTTGTTGCCTTGACATGACTCGAAGGTTGGTCACATTTTAGTACACTAGGTATAATCAATCCAGATGTAACGATGGGATTCGTAGGCTCTGTTTGTGAGTCGTTTTAAAAGTAACTTTTTAGAACACTAGAAATGTTTAATGGTAAAGACGAACTAGATCTTAAGAGTCGGAAATGGGACTATTTTTCAATCACTAAAAAGATCTGGAATCAAACCACTCTGGTCGCGCAGTACGTTTTAATACACTGAAAAGAACTGAGTCATAGGAGTCATTTGCTGGAGAATCGAACCACACTGGTCGCGCAGTGCGTTTTGATTCACTCAAAAGAACCGGATCGTGCGAGTCATTTGATTGAGAATCAAACTGGTCTCACTGTATTGTTCGCATTCACTAAAAAAACAATGTGTTTCTTACTGTAGAATTTAGTATGGTAAAGAACTGGCACGAGTAAAATCATTATAGCCTAATCATTAGCTTCAGGTACTTTTCCCCCAAATTCCCCAAAGTTTCATTTTCCACTTTACATATAAGGTCTGTTTTTATCAGTAAACAGTTTTTGAAAATGCAAAATATAAAGTTTAAAACGACGCATAGTTTGTTAGGAAACGAAAATACATTGAACTGACCTTTGTTCCGATCTGATTGCCGCATTGTCCGGCTTGAATGTGAACGATCTCTCTCATTGTTGTACACTAGGTGTATAAAGATGCTCCTCTGAATGAGCTCTGGCTCTACTGCAAGCTGATCGTGAGCTCAGTCTGACACACGATCTTCAGCTTTCATTCTGCCTCCGCCACGATTGGTGGGAATTTGAATGGCATATCAGCTGCACAATCACAAGTGTGCTGTCATTTCTCAGTCTAGTCACATATTCTGCATTACTTTGCAAAATAATATATTCTGCTATATAAATAATCTACTTTCTACTGTTGCTCCCCAGAGTCCAGGCTAACCTGTATGACTTAAATCTGATATTTCAAAAGAAAATCTACGCATTCATACCTAGGAAGGCTATTTGTATTTTCCTTTCCTACACTCTGACTTAAACATGAGCTTGATTTTTATCAGGTTTTTTGTCTTTTTCATTATATTGTTTATTTTTGATACACAGACATTTTGCTTTCCACTGATGTATGGTTTGATAGGACATGGCAATATTTGGTCGAGATACAGTTTGAAAATCTGGAATCTGAGGGTGCAAAAAAATCTAAATATTGAGAAAATCACCTTTAAAATTGTCCAAATGAAGTTCTTAGCAATGCACATTACTAATCAAAAATTAAGTTTTGATATACTTACAGTAGGAAATTTATGTTGATTTTTTGGCATAAAAGAACAATTAATAATTTTGACCCATACAATGTATTTTTGGCTATTGCTACAAATATACTTGTGCTACTTTAGACTGGTTTTGCGGTTCAGGGTCACATTTTAAAACTGTTCTCAGAAAAGCCGGAATACATTTGAGACATGTTTTGCGCAATAAATGTGTCTAATCCTTCCAAAAAATCTAAAACCTGATCTGTATTAACTATTTTGTATGGAAGCCCATTTCCACCACAGAATAAAAATAGAAAAAAACACACACAATTTTGAGTTTATATCTTATAATTCTGAGATTTTCTCATTAGAATTCTGAGATAAAATGTTGCATTTACCTTTTTTATTTTTACTCTCCTGCAGAAACAAAAAATTGCAGTAAAATCAGAATTGTGAGAATTATTTTTTTTCTTCAGAATTGCAATTTTATATCTTGCTGTTTTTTGTATCTCGCAGTTCTGACTTTTTCCCTGCTAATTTCCTTGCTAATTGTGAGGGAAAATAAGTGTGCTTGCATAATTTTGTACTATTTTGACCTTTGGGAGTTTCATTCTGATGGATAAGTAAATCAGATAAAGTCTTTTAAAAATGCAGTCACACAACTGGAGTTCAACTGCAGATCATTTTAGCACAAATCTGATAAAAGATGACATGGAACATTTTTAGTTTTCCTTTAGTACACTATTTTTTTAATTCACAGTACACATTTACATACATATAATTTTAGAAATAAGCAATTCTGCCACATAAAACAATGTACAAAGGACAAAAATATACTGATATTTGTCTAAACATTTAAGCAAAAACTAATCATAAGTGCAGCATTCATTTTTGTCGCACTATTTTGATCTGTCACCAGATGACGTGACGTTTACCTAGAGGATTCCTCGTCTCCAATATACCGCAACGCATACATGGAGCCGTACAGGAGAACCTGACCTGTCAGGTTGGCCATGTACAAGAAACACCGTAATAAAGACCTGAAGAAGGAAAAAAGTGAGGTAAAAAAAAATTCTGAATGGTCCCTTTTTTTAGACAGACCTTTTACTACAGCAACAAAACTGTCACTGGGGTATAATTTTAAATTAAAAAGATGTATCTTTTAGCTTTTGTACCCCAGGGTACCACCCCAGTGACAGATTATACTCTTTTTTTTCTGAAAGTGCACAATATTCCAAATTTGCTTTTTGAAGTGCATAAACATCTGTGTTGAATTATGAAAGAACAATAGAACAATAGAGGACAGTCAGATTCAGCTGTATGCACTTACACAATTGTCCAGACAAACATTTCTTATGAAATCCACTTTTTATCATGAATCTCTTACTTGAGAAAGTACATGGCTCTGGAGCACTTGATGTCACATGAGAGTGTGTATATTTCATAGAGTGTGGCGTTAACGGTGAAGCAGCCCAGGAAATCCTTCGGGTTCAGTTTGTACAGGTCAAAGCTCAGTTTGGCAATTCCACTTCTTCTTGGCTGTCTGAAACTTGGCAGAATCTGTCGAATATGGATTGAGGGCAAAACAAATATCTGTGAGATTGAAATGTGCATTTATGTCATGAGTTCTGGGTAAATGCAAGCCTGCACCCTAGTGGACTAAAAACGGAAGCACTGTTTCATCAAAAACAACTTTTAAATAAATAATTTTAAATAACAAACACTGATGAAAGTTTCAAATGAACAAAACCTGATAAATGAACAGCTGCAAATAAAGCATTACTTGGGATCTAGTTAATCAGCTCTAGGGAAAACAATCCTGATTAGACTCAGATTCAAATCTGTTTGCAAAGACAGCTTAATGAACACAGCTTATGGAACATAAAAAATATACACAGTTCGGTAAAGCTTAATTACTAGGTCATAAATACAACAGCAGTGATGAATAAATGTCTAGATAAATAGCATTTTATTTAAAAAACATTTCAAATATATTATGTAAGTTCTTCAAAACTTGTTTTTTCTAATAATTTAATAACAATATTTTTATATTTCGTAAGAAATACATGGAATTTGAATTTGAAAATCGAAAATCGAATTTAAATGACTGTAAATCAGGGATTAAATTAAATTTGAAATTTGATTTGAAAACTTTTTTGTGATTTATGAGTTTGGTATATACTTGATTAGATATGATTTTTTTCCCCTTATTGGGTAATTAGTTTGATCAATTGTATCAGGTGTGATATGTTGACTAAATGATAAAGTGTACCTCTTAGATTATTTGCTATTTGCCTGACCTGATGAAGACCTTTTCGGTCAAAACGTTGTATTTTTAATAAACTTTGAGAGCAGCAATGGCAGTGTGTCGATTTTTGTTGACTGACGTGTAAATCAGGGATTCCCAAACTTTGAATCTTTTCACTTCAAATGTAAAGTAGAATATATGAAGTTAATA